>CAAALY010000455.1:0-10133 GCA_900617795.1 Protopolystoma xenopodis
TTTTGCAGTCTTTCCGCAATGACTATTGCTCAAGATTCCTTTTTTAACAACCTGGTCCAACATCTTCCGAAAAACTTCTCGCGTCTAATGGCGGAGGCTATTTTTACTCAACTCCATTGCTGCTGTTGTTTATGATCGTTACCTGACGTTTTGTTTCCAGGACGCATTATCACTTCGCCTTCCCACTCTGCCAATCTGTCCTTGGTTTGCGGAATAAGATTTATCGAAAGCTTTGAGCCACTGTATGATGGGCACTGTTTAGATTAGATGAGTTCTTTCTGTTAACGTTGCATTTCGCCATTTGGAGAATGAATATTTTTAAGTGCTTCTTCCGCACTTAGTCCTTATCGAGCGGATAATTACAGAGCGATTCTTTCTAAATTGTTGCAAAATACCGTATCTGCCTTCCACCTATTTGTGGAGCTAGCTATGATTGATGGTGATTATTCTAGGTTAGTGTATTTCTAAACCACGTCTACCGGGCTGTTTCCCAATCTTGAATTCTGTATCAAACTTATGAACAATCTACGATCCTTTGGGAAGCGGTTTTCAATCACGAAAAAAATAAGTTCGAAAAGAGACGGCGCATAATTTAGAGAAAGTACAATCCTTTTCCAACGATAAAACTGCTTAGTGATTAGATTGAGATCGTTTAACTGTTTTTAAGACTCGTTAACATGAGATATTTGGCCGAGAAGGGAACACTTTTTACTCTTATGGATGTAACTGGAATTTAAAAGAAATCGAAAATGGGCTAATGAAATTAATATAATTCTATCGCATTGGTCTGATCAACTTTGTGCCTCAAACTAAGAATTAGGACAGAAAACCTAAAGATGGAGAGCGAGTCATTATAGATAAAATGTTTATTTCTGTAATATAATAATTGCAAGGCACTTAAAATGCTAAATGACACCTTCACGACGACAGTTCGCAAGGTCTTAAATCGCAGAATTAGCTGTTACATTTCTGGGATCTCCCTAAGCACAAGAAATCCCGATTCTAGCGATTGTATTCAATCTCAAATATTCAACATTATTAACTACATCTTAACTATATTTTCGACAAAAGTATATGTAAATTTTCATTTGGCGAGTCGGCACTTTATTACTTACGTATTATCTGCCATGACAGCTCAGGTTTTACGTTTGAGTAGTCTCTTCATAGTTAACTAACATGCCTTCGAGAATTCCAGCAGATCTTGGGCTAGATCCTAATTTCCCAACTCAGCGATCTTATTTAATTCACATCTAAAGATCCTTAATCTTCTTTTATTTTTGAATTTCAGCCTATATTCAATTTTTGCAAACCAGACGGCTCGATTGACGTTGAATCTTCTTTGAGATATTATCCCTTCTTGAGCCCTGAGATCGATCAGGGTCTCGGTCGTACTGCCTTGCCTTCACGGCGTTACTATCCGCGAGTTTCAAATCACACACAGCACAATTCCTTGTTGATGGAATAGAAAAGCACTCTGTCATACTTAAATATTTTTTGTGTATGATTCAATTTAGCCCTCTTGGCAACTTGGTGTATATATATTCCGCAAGCTTAACGTTATTGCTTCCAACAAAACGCCCTCTTTTTGAATACAAGACACACTATACGAATCACAGCAAATGTTCTTCACTATTATTAAATAAGGCTATAGCTAAACTAGATTTATTTTTTCCGTTCTTCATTCTGCCTATCAAAAGAAAGAATTTCTATAGTGCTGTCTAAACTTTGCTGTTTGGTTGCATTTATGGCGATTTTTACTGAATTTATCTATCAAATTTTTCATTAGGTTTGCATTTTTAGGTATTTGGCGTAATTCCATCTGGTTTATATAAAGATTTGTGCTTCTTTATTATCATATGACGGACTACTTACCTGAGATTATCTGTAATATCCACAATGCATTTAAGGTACCAGATATCCGAACTTCCCTTTTACTCAATTGATGTCAATATATTCGGTTTGTCTAATGTTAGACCGCTCAAATATGAGCATCGGCTAAACTTTGGTTCAATTTATATCGCATTTCAACGGTTTTCCTATGGAAGGTTCATTCAGCTAATTTAGATTGTATTGGCCCCTCTAAAATGCTTTTGATGACTGATTTTTTGGCACCTTTAGACTTCCTGATTATGGCCCACTTGTTTCTTCTTATTTACATAAACTTGGTCTAACTTTAGTCCTGCTTTGTGTACATGACCCTCTTAATTGATTAACTGTCTAAAGCGTCTACATTTCTGCATAAGCTGTCGCAAGGATGACGATTACAATAGTGTATTTTCTCACCAGACTCTTATTTCCCAACTATTTTAGACTGTCAGGCAACTAACAGACAAAATAAATCTCCGCTTTATTCTAAACGTAACATATTTTTGCATTTTTGTTTATCGGGATGATTGCTGGTAAGAACGGATGTATACCTCAATTTTATTTCAGGCCGTAGTCATATCATCAAACAAATTCCTGGGCTATTCGTAAATTTCCTATTTGGCCATTGTTTTCCTGGAGGTGACGATTTCACTTCCCAAACTTCTCTGTATATTTCTCATGATCTTAGTTCTAAGATTATGTTCTGGAAGTTCTAGAATTCGTGCTAGCCTACATATTACCTAACATAACATAATCGTATAGAAATCAAGCCAATTAACTCTGTATTTTCAAAACGTGCATCTTCTTTGTTGAATTGAGTTGATATAGAAGATTGATGTATATAACGCAGACCTGTCGGCTATAAATACTCTTAACTGCTCAGACGATTATGATCGCAACTAGTGTATTCGGTAGTAAGATTTTGGGAGACGGGAACGATGTTTAATGCCCGTTTGCACTCGCATTTAATTTCCCGAGGCTGATTATCATCGTGAACAACTCAATGTAATAAAATAATTCTGTTCAAAACTTTCGGCTTTATTTTGTAAATTGGAACGTTGCTCTGTCCCTACATATATTCTCATGCTAAGTTAACTCGGGACTCAACCTTGTGATGCGGGGGCGCACTTCCTTTTAAGACAGCCTAATATACTCAACTGAGCTCTTTGTTAATATCGGATACAACTTGCGCAACTCTACGCTTTATGAAGTTTCGCGGCTAAGCCAATAGAAGGCGAGTCTTGTTAACAAATAGACAGCTTTATTTAGTATAATTGTGGTGAGGAAGACGATAAAGCTAATTTCAGCGTATACCAACCCTGAATAATGTGTAGTCTTTTATGTTTCGGCATCTCAATTAATTCGTGGGGCCTCTAAACATACCTCGACATTGCTGATTCCTCTCAATTCATTCCATTTATGTCCTCAGGCATTCACTTAGCACGCCCAGTTCAAGTTGGGTATATGTCCTAAGAATAATTGCAGACATCATTCTTTTGGCTCAGTGCCTTAGAAAATCTCCCTAAATACTGACTCCGGGTTCGCGAATCATCAGTTAGGGGATGAAGGCTCATAAGATATGCATCGATAGCACGGGACAGCCTATCGGGTAATATTTTGCAGTAAATTATAATTGAAATTCGAAATTCTTGATAATACCAATCTAGAAACCTCATTAATTTATTCATACAGCGAAGTACTCTAAGTCTTATTGGAAGAACGGTTTTTCCTCAGTTTAATTTCCAATCTAGGAACCTAGGCTTAATAAAATGGATTCCTATTACTTCGAAGTTTGACTCCAACACACCTGCTTCCGAGACACTATGAGTAACCAGACATTCTGGTCTTTATGCAATAGTGAAGTGGGGGCTGCTTCGTCAGGGTGCTACGAGTAGAATGAATAGTTGAAAGATACTCTGATATTAGACCTAGGGAAGAGCCAACCTTTTGGTAAGTATAAAAGCACTATAATTTGAATAATTAGCTGTAGGCTTATCTTATTCCAATCTCATAAATGTGGCAAGCAGATGCAACAAATGAGTCCTCTGGAGCAGGGTGTACTAAGACGGTTATCGAAATTAAATAATGACAAACGTAGTTTTTAGTAAATGCAGTTAAAACCAGCAGTACATTTATATTAGAATAGGCGAATAAATTAGTAAAAGTAATATTTGAAGTTGGGGTTAAAAGGTGTCTGTCCGACACATGTCTGTAAGTGTTCAGACATCATAGAATTCGTTATCACTTATCGGGAACTCGATAAAATAACAGACTCATCAAAAGAAGAGATCAAAAAATGTGTTTATGTCCTCATAACAACGCATTTAACTAATATCCTCAATTCCGAAATGAACACTAGAAGAAAGTAATCTGGCTTTTAGAAGTTTACATAAAAGTGAGATGGACTTTTATGAAATAGAAAATCATTTTTATATTAGTAAAAAAAAGCTATTTAGGAAAATATCATCGATTGGAATAAAGAGACTTTGCCAAGGCTAAAAGTTGTAATTTAGATGACGAAATGAAGTGATAAAGTACAGGAATGTTGCCAATATAGTCTAATCCTAATTAGAAAACAAAATTTTATAAATTACTTAAATAATTAAACTGTTATATTTAGGTAGACAAAATTTCCTAGATTGTCCTGCTTAAATGATGTCTGATACAAAAATTATAATTATTTATAGAGCAAAACGGAAAACTCTTCTGTGGTCTATTCGTTCTACTTCGTTTAAGATTAGTCTTCCCATAATATTAGAGCATAATAATACATTATATTCCCAGTGAATTTCATTCAATGCTTTACAAGACGAATAAAATTATTGATACTTGAGAAACTTTTATTTTGTTTGAGTGTTTTTTGGTGATTTTTCGTGAATAATGGTTTCTGGCCCTTTCGAAGTCCGTCACAAGTCGGACTAAAGCCCAGCATTGAGTCATCAGGGTCGCAAAAGGATGATCCGAGGTCTTCTTCGCACAATTTAACAGAGAAAAGTCCAAGCTGACCTTCCTGCGATATCTGGTGAGACAAAAATACGAATCATTTCGACCCACCTCAATCGAAATGAAAGTTACGCAAGTATCAAACCAGTAAGGCGTTCGTCGAAACGCAACTTTTCATATCTGAGAGTGAAAATAATTTTTAAAAAATAAGGACTCTCAAATTTCATGTAAGCATAAGAAATAACGATATAACTATAGGAAACTTCAACCACAAATTCCTTTACCAGAGTAAAGAAATAGACTCAATGTATAAACTAATCATAGAAAACAAAAATAATATTTGTTCATTGTAATCAATAAATTAAACTTATGTTGTTTTAAAAATTTAAAAATTAAAAGTAATAATTGTGTAATCTTTGAATATATATGTTTATGTATGTTTGTTTCATTCTTCTGTTTCATTAGGCTACTAAGTGGCGATTTTATAAGATATGGATATTGATTTAACAAATAAAAAACAACTTCGTCTTATAGAAATTGCACAAAAATATAATATTAGTAGTAAAGTTATGGGTATTATTAATTTAAAGATATTTTAAAGTCAAAATTGGCATTCAGTTAGCAAATAAATTGCAGACGGACAGGGTGGATGAATGTGTAAAATTAATTAAGCCATCTTATAAATATCTTAGTTTATAGAGGCTTTTAAAATTATAAATGATTTAAAATTTGAACATGAAGAATATCCTCCACAGATTATATATCAAATTATTTCTAGTTTGGGGAGGACAATTACATATGAACATAAAAGTCGATTTTTAGAATTCTTATGCCTCATTGCGTATGTGTTTACAATTATAATTTAAATAGTAAAGAGGAAAAAGGACTACGAAATATTCTTCGATTGCAAGGAGAAATTGCACTTGTAAAACTGCTTATTGGAAATGAAGATCTTCTAAAAATAATGGCACTTAGATTGCTAAACAGGTATTTTAGTAGGTATCGCTTCGATTTATCTTTGTAGTGTATTTTATTACATTTAAAATTATTATTAAATGCTTTTTATCATCACTGTGTTTTATTTTAACGGTCCTATCACAACCCAGATCCACTTTTGCTTTTTACTATTACTACAAGTAAATGAGTGTTTGCATTTTTCATACTTTCCTAAATGTTTTTTTCAAACTATTAATTTTAAATTCAATATTACTGTAATTCATATGTATTTGCAGTCTATTTACCGTTTGATAGAATTTTCCAAGATTTAAACATATCTGACATATTTTAAATTTTTTACTGATTTTTTTATTTGTATGAGCATTATACTCATCACCTACTCATGCAGAAATTATTAACATTACTTTAGGTCTAAAAATTACAATATCTCATTAGTATTTTAGCATTAGCTTTGGTGCGTATACCAAATAATTACTTCTTATATAAACCTTAATTTTTCATGCATACAAAAAGACTCATACTTGCCTATGAGCGAAAGCAGTGACCTTGCCTGTAAACTTATTCCTAAAACTCTTATAGTTCAAGGTATGTGAGTTTATCTGAAAAATCCTTGCTGACATAGAAACAATCTACCAGTACCCTTAATCTTTTATAACTCATGAGAATATAAATAAAGCAAAAAAATGAATTTCCAACTGGCTAATTTGCACCTACCACAGAGATGCATTGAGAAGATAAAAATACTCACGTTATAAAACAGTTTAAAGAAAAATTTTGTTTTTCTTCTGTTAGCCCTTTACCTCATTGGCACAGGCTGTAACGAGAAGTCTACTGGAGGATATTATTAGAGTTGATGGAGTTCGGAGTTTTATTTATTTCTGCATACCAAGATTTTGTGTCCTCTATGGTTTTTGCAGTCTTCTTTCGATTTATAGAAGCAGTCTTACCTCGTTTTCTCAACTTGGCCGTATTGCCAGAGAGACCCAGGTGGACTCGTCTTATCCGAGATCCTTTGTTATATTAGTTATGATTAGTTTCAGAATTGGTAGGTGGACTCAGTCAGAGTTCTAAGATATAAGGTTTACGCTGCAATAAAAATTTATGAGCACTCCCACTCTTATCATTGGCTTTCTTTTAACTTCGCTTCACAGATTTTCTCATGTATTAATGAGTAGTACTTCTTCATGTTTTTATCAATATCAATTTATTTTGTATTTTAAGACCTCATTATCTATTAGTTTTGTGACTATGACTAGGCTTTTAGATTCATCGCTTAAACCTGGTTTGTTGAGTTTACTTAAAAATCCTATTTACACATTTGAATCACATTTATTTTACTTTTAAAAGCATGCTATTTAGATTTTTACTCTTTTATTACATTCTCATGAGCTAATCCACAAAGCCTCTTTATTTATTCTTCAGTCAAAAGAGACTTGCCTGAGGAGTAATAAGCTATATATTGAAATATTATATGGAATACTGTAGTTTAAACGTTATTATATATATCTGATTAGAGACTTACTAGCTAGAGAAACCCAAACATATCGCCACTGACAGTTATATTCACTCTTATTTTATTAACCTTAGGACAGCTAATAATCCACATACACAAACATCTGAAATGCAGAAAACTATAAATATTTTGTCAATCATAAACCTACCATAATTTCTTTTTGCCTATATCTTCAAATGACCTAAAACTGGCATCGTAATATCAATTCACCAAAATTTTAGTATAGTCCAGCTATATTTGCTGCTGCATTTATAATTCTGTTTACTGAGGGTGAATGTTAGAATCAATAACTTATAATCAGCGTATTTATCTTTTTTCAATTCTTGTAAAAATGATAAAAGGCTTATTTAAATAATTTTCTAAGTTAATTAATTGGAATATTTAGACTAACTTATACAGTAATATTAGATGTATTCACCCTATTTCGTGTAAGGTAAAGAAGGACTGGTAGTAGAATTTTTTTACATTGATATGAGTTGAGCTGACGTTTCCATTGAATTTCACATAGCCATGCTTTCCCAAAAGTTGTTCTTATCCAGGGTGGACTGCAGTTTCGACCTCGTATCAGTCTTATCAACATCCTCAGCGGGAGTCGAACCACGATAGTGCAGGATGGGAGCTTGACACGCTAACCACTAGGATACACTGCTATGAGTACCCTTGAATCACAAGGCATAAGTGAATTTCAAGGATGGTCAGGTCTCTTTGCTATATCATATTCTACTACCAGTCCTTCATCACCTTATACGAAATAGAGTGAATACATCTCATATTACTGATTAACTGGTAGTCTCGAAACTCTACTCTAATACGAAAATAATTTATACAGTTCCAAGGATATCGTTATGATTGACTCTCTATCAAAAGATCATAGCTAAAACCCATTGAATACATGCTTTGCTTGCACACTATATTTGCATCTAAGAAATAAGCTTCTTTAATTAATATAATTTCATATTGGTACCGGATAAGGGTACGGATAACCATATTAAAGTTTACTCTATCCCGCTCATTTAAATAAAAATTATTCAATCGTAGATATCAAGTTCAAGCTGGTGTGGCTCTCTGTTTGGGCGGAGTCTTATTTAGTTTAATGGCGTTGGTTTGATCTCATTTTTGTCAGCACATTAGAGAGACCTCGTGGAACGTACCTAGTCATTCATCCTCTGAAATAGTATTAGTGATTTTCAGGATCGAACCGTTGACTTAATACATTCCATAGCGTTTCGCCGGCATCGTCAGCGAGAGGCGCCATCGTTAGCACATAGTTACAACTTAACAAAGTGACAAGTGAAAGCAGTCCCCTCTACCAATTTTTGGTTCAACCGTTCTGGCATCACTCCTCGCTCCTATTTTTACTCATAAATTCTAATGTTGCATCCATTTATCTCAGCCTCATTTCATATGACACATCTACCTATTCACATAATTCTCTGCTCTCGTTTCCTCCAATGTCACATAAGAATGTGTCGCTACAAATCGATTTATTGAGTAATAATCATCCTTACCAACGGCTTCAGAGGCCGATTGCAGGGCTTCTGCTTTTAACTTAACCTGCCTTCTACCCCTCTTGTTAATTGGTCGGTGTTAAACAGTAAAATCACTGTCTTCCTGTCTGAAATCCGACTCCCTATGAGCCTTAAATTCTCATATCGTTTACGCCATATTCGAATATTTAGAGTTGGGGATGCAAATGTCCACGCATCTTCCTCTCCCTAGGCTTGAGAACCATCACCCAGTTATCCTATTTCTCATCCCAACCCACATTGCATTTCATTAAATATCATTACGACAAGGTAAATTATGTATTATACCAAGCTTCTTTGTGCATATGATAGGGAGAGGGGACAATTATTTAAGCTTTTATATATCAAATCTAGACTTAGGCATTAGGTAAGTCGGATTCTCACTCCGGGGGATTTCTTGAAGCTACAGAAGATGACAGACAAAATGTTCAAAATGATATCGGACTTAATCAAGAAAGGCACCAGAAGGTGAATAAATATGGAATCTATAAGCAGCCCAAGTTTTAACCACTCGACAAATACGAAGGTATTCTAGTAGAACGTATCTTACAGTCCAGACAAGAGATGAAGACGAGGAAGAGAATCTGTCTTCCGCCCCTTTAGACCTAGAAATCACAGAGATCCTCGTAAGGGACTCAATTTTAAGCTTCGGAATAAAAACTAGGCGTTTAAGGACATTTTAGTGGAGGTAATAAATAGCTCAGAGAAGATACTTGAAGAATCAGAAAGAGAGCTACAAATGGAAATCATCTCAACACTCTTGGCACATCAAGAATTCATTAATAGGAACATTATAACCAAGATATATAAAGAGTTGAGAAGAAACGATTAAATAGTACTACAAGCTGACAAAGAAAGTGCCACAGTGGAGATGGACAGGAAGAATAAACAGAGAAAATTGAAAATAATCTTGGGGGTACTACAACTAATTGATTGCAAGCATAAGACCCAGCAGTTAGAATCATCGGGGCACGGCAATAAATACTTAATGGAAGGAATATGATCGTGGAAACTCACAAATGGACAAAGAATTCTCTCCTACGAAAATATGCAAGAGCCCGGTAGCATACAGTTCGCCGAAAGTACACAAACAAGGAGAACCATTGAGACTGATAATCAACAGCATACACGGACTAACGCAAGCTGGCGAAATTTATCTGCCTCAAATTAAAGAAAGTGAATGTCAGATTATCGAATACAGCGAAGAACTCATACGAATTTTGCTAAATAATCAAGGGCACCAGAATTAAGGGAAACGAACTTTTGGTGAACGCTCCCTGCATTATTGGATAGATAGGAATAGATGAGATCCTGGATACGGAGCGAAT
>CAAALY010000456.1:0-10126 GCA_900617795.1 Protopolystoma xenopodis
AAGAGGCATTTCAAGGAAGAAGCGGGTGAATATGCCTTTAAAATCAGATGGCGGAGACGAGCATTCCCAATTGTAATAGGAATTTGCCATTTTACTTAATAGATTGGAGCTAATTCGACTTTCAATCCACTCAAGAAGCAACAAGGGATCAGAGATAGACGTTCACAGTCCTCTTAAGCTGTACGGTTGGATCACAAAGTTGACTTGCATAGACTGCTTGACATTTGCTTGCTTGAGTATCAGAACCTAAGCGCTCTGCTCGATGAGGCCACAGTATACGTGCTACCGAAGGCTTATGGCAAACCATGAGAAATATAGACTTGAGCAAAACGTATACGGTGACCTAAACTGAATCAAATCAGTCAATGAGTATGACAAGAAACGGATCTTCGAAGGGTCAAAGAAAATTTGGATAGAAGTAAATGAAGAAGTGTGGAGATTGAAAGTTCCGTCGGAACAGCAATTCGGGCTAATCGAGCTGGAGAAGAGGAAAGCTTGACAAGCTAATGTCGTAACGAACCACTAAGATCGCCAAGAAGGGCACCTCGAATACAAACAAGTTATCGGCTGTAATGGCGAGAGAGTGTGATACGAGGTTAATGGGTAGATAGCTGTGATAGGACAAGAGTGATATCACAACCGCTCGGCACAGTTGGTCATGGGATTGACTTCACTTGCATTTTTGACTAATTGTATCCTGGTGCTAAGACTGGCAAAACTTACTGACGATGTTGGCTGAAAGTCTGGAAATGTACAAAATCCACTGTTCGTTGCTGGCGATTATCGTAACTACTACATTTCACAAGTTCGGACAAGATACGGCTCACTAGGCAACATAACTAAAATAAAAAAATGAGGTCAAACCGCTTGTATACAGCAGTCAGAGGTCTTGATGTATATATTACTATTTAGGTGCTCTCCCCATAATTAGGCAAATTAGATAGTGCTTCAGCACTTAAATAGGAGGGGAAATAGTAAAAAATCATTTGTAAATACCAGTGCTACAATTTATCAACTATTTTGCCTAAAATTGGTATTACTACCACTTTTCACCTTCGCTATTATATGAAAAAGGACTATTTTTTATTAATTTGAAACCAATTATTGCTTTGTTCTGTCGCAATTGCTAACCTCATAAGGTTAATCGAAGGTGTGAAGACCAAGATGGTGTGGCATTTTGTGTGGTCGCAGTCTCCTTTCGTTGTATATAGTAGTTTGACCTTGTTTTCGCAACTTGATCATATTTGTAGGAAGACTTAGAGTAACGCACCTAATCCGGAGTCCATTATACGCATGTACCACGTTAACGGTCCGACTGGAAATTATCATGGACTCCGGACTAAGTACGTTCCTCTAAGTCTTTCTACAAATATAACCAATTTGCGAAAACAACGTCAAACTACTCACGAGGTTGTTTCATGGTTTTGCTCATTTTAAATTGATTTGAGGGAAATTTCGTGTGACGCCTTTTATTCAGATTTGGTTTTAGTAACTTTATTGTGTTTTCTTGGAGACTTCCAAGCTTGCACTTCATGCTATCTTTTTTATACTTTTATCATATCTTTAACCCAGTATCAGTTCTTTGCTAAAAGAGGTCAAACACAGTCTATTTACCAATAGCTACATCATCTCAGCCTTCATCTCTTCTCTCACTGCTCAACAATATTCCCATTCTCATAATGCTACAATTTCTGAATGGGTTATTGTAGACAAATATTATTTATGTCTGATCCAATCTTATGGCTCTACAATTCTCTCCAAGTTTAGCTATTGTTAGCTTCACTTATCCATTCTAAATTAGTTCAAATAAGCGAATTTAAACTATCTTTAAAGGGTTTTCGGGGCAACTGTTTTTCTTCAAGATTTATTTTATTAGGTGCTTATTTTACCGATCCCTTTAAATGGAATTAATCGCAAGCACACTCTCTGTTAGTGTTTCTTTTTTCATTTGCTATTATTCCGAAGAGCTGGCAAATCAGCAGAGGCTTGTGATTCAATTTATAGATACCAAATTTAAGTGTGCGAATGGTGGAATCGACTCCTCTCCAGTCATTTATCTCATCAGTCTGGGCTACTTTGACCAAATTTTAACCAACTTTAAAGATATCAAGACCAAGATGTTTTGGCCTTTGGTATGGTTACAGTCTCCTTTTGATGTATAGAAGTAGGTTGACCTCGTCACAACTTGGTCTTGTTATCAGGGAGACTAAGTAGAATGCACCTAGTCCGAAGTCATCTGCCATAGTTGTTGTCATAATTCCCAGCATCAGACACTACATTGATACGTTCTCAAATGTTTCGCCGGCATCGTAATCGGCCTCATCAGTGAGTTTTGCTATTCTCCACACCAAGCTACGAACTCGTCAAAAGTGACAAGTGAAGTCAATCCCTCAACAAACGTTCTGCCGAAAACGATTACACTATCACTCCTATTTCTAGCCTGGCCCATCTGTAGCTTGGTGTGGAGAATGGCAAAACTCACTGATGCCGACTACAGTGATGTGATACCAATCCCTATGTATCATTAATATCAAATAAAATGTGTCAAATATGAGTCTACTTAATCCGAATTCATATATATATATAGTTCTTGACTATTGATATTTTCTTCCCCAGTCTAACTAACAATTTTTTATACTTTGCATATAACCCAAGGTTCAGCTGCCTTCTACCTATTGCCTATGGCTTGTGACGTTACGCCTTACTTTCATTCTGTCTTGACTGGACTACGTGATGCCTCTGGCACCAGTTGCAATCTCAATAGTAACTGCGCCGGGCCCAGCCCAATGCGTCGTGAGACCGACATTCCTGGCTTTTCGTCACGAGCCAACCATCTGCTCTCCAATCTTCAGCTTTTGGCCGGCGGGCTGACTCGTCTTCGTCTTTTGGTTTCCCGCAGACCTGGGTTCTCGGGGCGTTGGGGCAAACGCTCGGAAGATTTATCAAAAGAACCTTCAGACGCTGAACAATTTCTGTCTGATAGCGCTTTCCGACAGGAAGGTGGATTGCTGGTACAAACAATCGGCGATTTGCTTTCAATCTCCATGCAGTTGTGGCAGCATCTGAACAAGTCGCTTATCGAAGCCGACCGTATTTCGATTGTTGAGTCTAGTCAGCGAAAAAGACATGATGAACTAGTCTGCCAACTACTCGGTGACAGGCTAAAGCATCTTCGAGAACAGATCCAGAAGGAGGTGACTACTAGGACAGACAGGCTCCACATTCATATTACAGCTTTGGCTTTATCTTTGTTGTATAAATCCAAGTTGCGAGAATTTAAGGGTTTTAGAATTATGCTTTGATCTGAACGTTTTATAGAAATCTGCAACCAACTCCTTGGCCAAAAGGCAACTTTTTATTAAATATGTAGAAAAACTGGTTTTCGATGAATCCCTTAATATATTGATATTGGAGTACCTTTTTTTTATTTGGAGAGACGAGTGAAAAATATTGGTAAGTTTGTCTCATCGGAAGTCGAATGGGTCGCGACTGTTGACTTCTGCAAATATCTCCTCGGCTCACAACCACTTGACCCCAAGGAATCCTTGATGAGCCTTCGTCCGTTGTGTGACGGACATTGTCGGAACAGGAAACCATAATTTACAATAATATACCAATCGTGAAGACAATAAAGTTGGTCAGCTGCAATCCTACCTACTTATAGCCTAACTTTGTCTACTTACTGAGACATCTCATGATTTTGTTGGAGATCCTATGCTTTTTCTACATGCTGTTGAAAAGTGTAGGGGCTGCAGGTAAGGTGTGAAGCTGGTGCAATTGTGACATTACAGCTGGATCATCCTCTAAATCACTTTTATCTTGCAGTGTTTCTGAATGTGATTTCGTTCCATTTCACGTGTGTTGCGTTAATGCAATGCTCGTTAGACGTGTGAAGTGTGTAAGTAAAACCAGATTTGAGGCTAGTCAAGCCTTCTCTTGCTCTGCGATACTCTTTGTTCCCCTTCTCTATCTACTCCTATTCAACAGCCACAAGTAGTTTCCGCATAGTTTCCTACATCCATTCCTTTTATTCAGGATGTTGGCTGTTTTGTTGATTTTTCTCGATTCTCTAATCTTCAGCTTACTTGTATAGTCTCCATGACGGACGAAAGTTCAGC
Organism: Protopolystoma xenopodis; assembly: GCA_900617795.1. Taxonomy (NCBI): domain Eukaryota; kingdom Metazoa; phylum Platyhelminthes; class Monogenea; order Polystomatidea; family Polystomatidae; genus Protopolystoma; species Protopolystoma xenopodis. Next base: position 4,119 of record CAAALY010000456.1, read on the forward strand.
AAGGATTCATTGGGGTCGTGTGTCGAGGTCTAATTCGCGAAAATCTACCGTCACAACTTCAAAGCAATCTGCTTCGACTCCTAATTAGACAAACTCACGAATCCCTTCCACTCGCCTCTTCAAACGAACTGAAAGGTATCCTAATCGCTTTTTACTCTTTTCTAACCATAAAATGTCTACTTATTTATTTATTACCAAATTTAGAGCCACCAGTCTCTGATTAAGAATGATCTATTTCTGAGAGATTAGCCTGATTACTCTTAGCATTGCCCTTTACGCTTTTGGGCCGATAATTTGGAGTCATCTTTTGTGTTTAATCATTGTATTTGCCTAATAAGCTCTTAGCCCATTTATCATGGTTGTCACGGTCGCCTAAGAATAAGGCATGCAAATTAATCCTGATTTATATATTCACATACTATCTTTTGCTCCTTATTGACAATTGGATGATTATTCTTACATTCTACTGACTAGGCCTCAATTCCACTGGATTTCTCTTAGAATTGCCTTAAAATAGCCATTTCCATCCATCATGTACTGCAGTTTCGACTTTGTCTGTGTCTTATATGCATGTTAAATCTACATCACACTGTCAGGGGTATCATGGATCACAGGATCGACCTGACTCTCAAAGAAAGCCATGCATCTTTCATATTGCATTTTAATAACTGGATTGTCGATGAGACAAGCATGTCTTTACCATTAAAGTTGACAACGTTATTTGCGCCCGCTTGAGTTAATTTTTGAGACTATCACTAGATCTTAATCAGAACCTAGTCACCCTAGGTCTCCTAAATTTGCCCATTTTTGGAATATTTATCATCACTCCTTCACCACAGGTGATTAAAGTCTCTACTCTATATCTGCAGTTTCGACCATGTAGCACTGTTGGCTGGATTTCTAACTGGGTCGTGAGTATCGTATCTGCATTTATCATTCCGCTTAGCGATCGTCAGTGGTTCGCATGACAGATACGCTATTCACTGCGAGTTAGGCCTCTCCAAACTCACGGTTTATAGTGGGATTGCGGATTACGCAAACATCTCTACTATTAGAATCAATGACAATTCTTGGATAGAAATATGGTCATACTAGGTCGCTCATGGCTGACTAAATGTCATATCGTTTCCCGCTAGGGATACGGATGAGATATTGACAAAATCTAAACTGTAGTGAACCATGGATGAGGGAACCATCTTTTGAGGCAAGCTTAAGTGAACTTTAATACTATCATGAGGCCTACTCACGTAATTGTGACAAAACTCAACTAGAAGTTTTGAAATCTCCTTAAGCCGCATAGGATGACTAAGTTCTTGTTCAAGAATAATTTATAGCCTTGAAACCTATTTATTTCAAAAATATTTTTATGTCTATCCACATTAAACCATTCCAGCTTATGAATCCTTCATGTTTCAAGTCCTTTGGGATTATTTAGATTTCCGAAGAAAAGTTGGGTTTCGAGGAATCTCTTGGTTCATACTAGTTGAGTTTACTTACATTCCGAGTGAAAGCATTCCGTAAAGAGATTCTAAGGTCGATCCCACCAGAAGACGACGGCGGATGCCTCTTAACCAGCAGTCGATTGGCTTCACTGGAACATACATGCTGACGCGGTTTCCGAGATAATCTTCTTCGATTCCGGTAAAGCCATGCTAAGTTTTCATCCGTCGTATTACGAAGCTCATCAGAAAAGAGTATCATCTTTACAACCATATTCGAACTAACGAGTCAAGAAAACTCATCTGCTCATCCTTAAAAAGCTCTATATATGCTTTATATCTGACCTCTTTGATGAGGTATAAAGTCATATGTCAACCTAGGAGCATGTGAGCATTTCTGGTTCTGTATATGTATGTGCCTGTATGTGTTCGCATATGTACGGAACCAGCAGTGATGGCTTAAAGTGATTGGGACAGCAACAGTAATGTCTACTCTCGGTCATCAAGGTTTGATGATCACTATTACCCCTCTTGTATATATTTTTTAACCATCACACCGATTACGCAACGTCGGAGAAACGTCTGGTTATGTTGATAAGCTTTATTGTCTTCTTGCGAGAGAGAAAGAAAGAGAAGGCAAAATGTACAAAGAAGTGACCGTGATTAGAAGTAAGAAAGGAGAAGACTAGATACGAAGAGTAACTGGGTTTCGATGAATCTCCTGAGATTACATTAGTGAGGAGACCTTCATTTCGTATAAAAGTGCATGGATAATAGATTCTTAGGTTGATCTCATCAGAAGACGACGGCTGAATCCCGTTGTACTGCAGCTGTTTGGCTTTACTGCGGCGTTCAGGTTGACACAGTCCACGAACCATCCTCTCTCGTTTCGGGTGAAAATGGGCTGAGCTTTCGTCAATCATATGCTGGACATCCTCAGAGCTATAACTCATTCTTGTAAAGGTCTCACGTTAGCACTCGGTCAAGATGACTATCCGGTCTATCTTACCTCTTATATAGGCTCAATTAAGAAAAAAAATTAAAAGGCCTAGATAGGTATAGAACGGTTTGGCTAATTATCCTTCATATTGGTCCTGCTACCTTTGTTCTAGTGTATGTGTGTGTTTATTGACGTCTATCCGCAATACCGATCCTTAATCAGAGTGATCAAAAAGGCTAATGTCAGGCTCTGGTCATCAAGGCTTTATGACCTTTAAGATTGGTCATTAATAATGAGGGAAGTGTGATGCATAAGATTTCACGATTCTTATTCAAACACTTAAGGAAAGTGGCTAAGTATTGGAGATATTCATTGAAGAATTCATAATAACTTATCAGGTTGTTAGGTCAACAGAGTAATAGAAAGGAGATATTTTGGTGAGTTCTGATGTGGTATCAATTTATACGAACATCCTAGTCTAGAAGGCTATTGAATCACTAGCACTCAGCCTAGATGAGCACCCGGAAATTATTGAGGAAGCAAATCTGAGCAAAGGCTCAATCTTAAGCCCACTTAATCTATTCACGCGTACCGTATACTCCATCCCTAATGCTAACGTTTGTGAACAGGGGCAAGAGAGAACAGACGTTACTTTTGCTGTCCTAATTACTTTTACCCATTCCTGCTGGCTTCGCGCATAATCGAATACATACGGAGACAGGCATACTCACATGCTTCAAGGTTGACATATGACTGGAACTAACTAAATCACTTTATACGTTATCAAAGAGGTCAGATATATAGTATATATATACAGCTTTTTAGGGATGGTTATGATATATTCGCCGTCGTCTCCTGGTGAGATCGACCTTCAAATCTCTTAACGAAGTACTTTCACTCCTAATTGAAGTAAGCTCATTATTAATTTCATTTCCATTTTCCATTTTCTCTTTCCAGGGAATTTTACCGAGATATTTACAACCTCTCCTTAAACGTTTCCTTTGTTTTGATGGAAACCTTAATCTACTGAGACATGGGGGAGACTTTCATAGAAGTAAGATTGCGAACTTAGAGGGTCATTTATAAATAATTTCCGCCCAATTGGGAATGGAATAGAACCGTGTGGAGGGTATGAATGTTGAACCATACGAGTCTGAAGTTATGATAGTGAAGGGAGATAAGCGAGGATATGGGAAAGATGAGTGTAACTTGATAGTTCATTAATACGTTGGCCACGGAATAGGCTTTGTTTGTCTCTAGGGCTTTATAGATGAAGCTAAAGAGTAGCAAATTTCACTGACGATCCGGACAAGATTCTAGAAATCTATAATTTCTACACTTCACCATCGGGACTTATCATGTATACTCTGGTAGAAGATTACTGATAATCTCAGTTAATTTAAGTCGCCCTGACAAGGCGACTAAGTTATGAGAACAAGGTCAAACCTTTATGCAGCGAAAGGGTCTGCGGCCAAAGTAGAGGTAAGTCACTATCATTGTACTTTTTGATTCGTTCGTAATTTTAAGTAATATATTTTATAGAAGTTGTTTGACCTTGTTTACGCAAATTGGTGATATTGTCAGGAAGCTGTAGAGGAAAGCACCTAGTTCGGAGTCCATATTATGCACGATAATTTCCAGAACATGAACGTGGATTTAGCACATTCCTAGACCTTTCACCGGCATTGTCAGTGAGCCTTGCCATTCTTAGAACTCGTCAAAGTGACAAGTAAATTCGGTACTTTGACCAATTGTGTGTTAAACAGTTATGGTATCTCTCTCCTGGCCTATTAACCTATCCTATATCCTCGTATCATCCCTTCAAATTCACAATTTATTACTTGTCAATCTAAACCTATTTGAAACCTATTCACACTTCCCGCTCCCACATCGCTCCCTCTGTGCCGGGAGTGTTGATCCAAGGCTGAGGTTTGATGCGCAATGCTCTCCCTTCGAGTCCTATAAGAGTCACCCTCTTGCTACGTAGTGTCCTCCCCTTATATATCTCTTTCAATGATTTTGCTTCATCGCTGCCACCATATCCGTGCTGCTCGAGGCGTTGTTTTACACAAGCCTTTAATAGCACGTATACACTAGCCCAGTGATTCCCAAACTTTTCCTAGTCGCCGTGACCTTTTTCAATTAAAATTGTTCCATGGCGCCCTACCCTAATTATGACTATTCGTAATTAAGAAATGAAAATAAATAAAACTCGTGTATCTTCATTATTTTTTCAATTATATCAACATTAAATTAATATTTAATAATTAATGTGAAGGATGAGCCTGCAAATTACTGCAAAGTTTCTCAAATATTGGAATTAAACTGGACACGGCCACCCTCATTTCCTTTTCCACGTTGATTTTTGCTCTATACATGCTTTTTATTACAGCGACCGCCGAAAAGCCAGCTTGGCACAAATACGACGTCGAAAATTGGGTTAGAATCCGTTGAGCCTTATCATTTAAAAGGGGATATTCGTCTTTTATTGAAATCCAAAATTCTGTCAATTCCAATTTATCAAAGATAACAAACAAGAAGTAATATAACACTAACTAAATTACAATACGAACTCATTTACTAATTCATGTCACTGTTTGTTTATCTATGAAGCGCTGAGTTTAAGTTCACTAGACTAAAATTATAGGTCGATTGACTAAATAGAGCCGGCAACACTTGCTTACATACTTTCCGCAAGATCTTCTAGAACATTCCATATCTATCGCAAAGGTTCTACGCACCTAAACGTGTCTAGTGCGATCGAGAAGACGCAGCGTTTTCTCTCATGTTTTTGTTTAGTTAGGCCAAATGTCTGGGTTAAATTAATTATGAAGATTTTACAATATTTCGCGGCGCCTCTGTAAGGAGGCCGTGGCTTCGTGGGGCGCCGCTGTGCACAGTTTGGCAATCACTGCACTAGCCTCGCTAAGCAAGCCCCTAAAGTCTGGATTCTCAATTGGCATGGCAACCTAACTTGATGCTGTGGCTTCCTTTATCACTGTGCGACATATGAACCGGACCAAATCTATATGCAAACTTATCTGCTACTAGCCAACTAGAAATGATCACCACCGTTTATCTTGCTCTTCTACCCCTAATACCAAGTATATAACTTTCCAAATGTCATAGTTCTACTTGATTTAAATACGCTCACTTTAGATGCCTTCTCTTGGTTTCCATTGTTCCTCTCTGATCTCCCTGTAATTGTCCTAAAATTAAAAAGATTACCTTTGTTCAGTCGTCTTCTGTTTGCTGATATTGCTGTTCCCTGATATTTTCAGAATTTGCTTAGGCATTATGCATAGTTTTCACTAATCCTCTTCTGTTCACTAGATTTATTTCAGTCAGGATATCGATGGGTTCTCGTATCTTGCGTTTTATTGTATTTTCAGCCTTTCTGTACATTTCTATTCGATTTCGTGTCCCGTCCGTGCTATGTGTTCCTCTATTTCGGATCTTTCACTGCCTATGTTTCTGCAGGGACTGGTGTTCCTTGATTCCTAGACTGATTTTTCTTCCTGTTTCATCAATCTACTTTGCTCACAGGTGCGATATTTGATGCGATATACTTCCGATAAATCCAGCTTGTCAACCTTCTCGTGTTTCATCGACAGTCCTATGAAGAGTGT
>CAAALY010000457.1:0-10125 GCA_900617795.1 Protopolystoma xenopodis
ATTTTCCGACAGATATGTCTCTTCTAGTCAAATAATATAAATTCTTTTGAGAAAATGAATATGAATTCTTAAACCTATTTGAGTATGTTAATCACTATATTGACCTTCTATTATGTGAATTTTGCTCGTTTGTATGTTGCTCCATGCTTGTTGTTTATAACAGATTTTCTAACTTTTGCATAATTAGTAGGTCATACGCTGTCAATCGCTTGTGTCCTTTTTGATTAAAGATTTTATATTTTTCTGTCAATTTCCTTAAGAATCTTCTTTAGTGTCTCGTTTATCTGTATAATTTAATCCATTCTTACAATTTCATAGGTTTCTGGTCGCCTAGGGCATTTTACATTTACTCAATTTACCGTTACCCGCCATTATCGCCATCTCACCTCCTTTACCCGAATAAAAAACAATATTCTCAATAATCTGTAATTTTTTACGTATCTTTATTAATCCTCTCCTTTCCATTAGCTAATTATTAGAAATAAATTTTTAAATTAATTCTAGTTTATCTCCTTTTTTGGTCTCTTTTTAAATTTCCCTGAGACGTTGATAATTTCTTTAAGGATACTTTTAAAAATGCTTCATTTTTACTGTTTAAAAAATTCAATCTTTCGTAAAAAGATGCACTATTTCTGAATTAAAAAAGATTAGATACAGGCTTACTACCATATTCCTATCGTCAGTTGTAGTAGTTTATGCCTTCAAATTAGAACCATTAAAAATTAGTTATAGTTAGGACGATCCTAGGATGTCTTATTATTCCATATCTAAACAATTTCTTGTTATGCCGCTTAGCTATCAATTCTTGGAGCCTATAAGACTTTTACTAAGTCATAGTCTGGAGTATTTAAAAATCATCAGGAGTAAGGATCTTACATAGATTATTCCTAAATCGAGACTTAATATATATGAACCTAAATAGAAAATGCCTCTTAGTCCTGTAACTTTCTTCTAATCCTGCATCATGACGTAAAAATGATTTGATCACCTGTTTTTGAAGTAAACTCTTGTATAAGTTTTCAAAATCTCGAAAGAATACCATAATGCTTGTAACTATTCAAAAGAGTCAGATAGCAGGATTGACTCACAATAATCCTCATTGTTTTGCAATTTTATATCCATAGTTGAGTCTGAGTTATAAAGATTAGGAAATTGTGGCCTTTTTATATAGTTGCGGACTTTTTCGTGGATAGAAGGTGCTTGACATCCTGTACACAACTTGGTCATATTTGCCGAACACAGCTTGTCCTGAATACATAGTATGCACGATAATTTCTAGAATATACAGGGGACTTAATATATTTCCAGACACTTTGCTGCCATCGTCAGAGAACCATGCTATTTTTAGCCCCTAACTACAACTCTTAAAATAGACATCTAACGTCGATTCTTTATTCGCATGTATGATACACAGTTGTGGTATCTCCATTTCTGACTTTATTTATTAACATATTTTATATAGTAAGAGCAACACTTAAATATTTCGATTTCTTACTTTTCTATTGAGGCCTGTTTGTATTTTTCACCCCTTTGATTATTCTTGGAGGGTTAATCCAAGACTACGGTTTAATCTGCAATCCTCTTCCTTTGGGTCTTATCTGAGTACCATCATACTCCATAAGCTACATTCCTTTACTCTCTATTTTATCGCTTTATCTCAAATGCTGCCACTGAATCCAAGCTAATTTTAAATTGTTGTTCTACAATTTGCCTAAAGCATTTAATAGCAAATATACACTACGTTCATTGAATAAGGTCATGAATTTTAATTACCATAGCAACCTCACTTAAGCTGCATATTCCCATATGTGTTTTTTTTATAATAAGTAAATATCACGGTCAACTTCATAATTCATAGACAAAATCTATAAACATTGGTATTTAATAATTGCAATTAAAATAGCCATAAACGTTTATTTTGCTCTTTGATAACATGCTCATTGGTGCCTATAAGAACCATCTCATTTAAAGATCGGCACGCAATAGATACCATAGAAGAGCAAGATAACCGTAGTTGTCATTTTTAGTTTACCATTAATAGATACATAAATCATAGACGTTGTCCATGAAGTAAGAGCTTGATCACGATATTTACTCAGTATACATGCCATACAGAGATATGCGTATATGCAGCTTTAAGTCTGGTTGCCATGGTTATTAAAATCAAGACATTATATGCCTACTCAATAGAAGTGGTTTATATGTGCTACTTAAGGCTTAAGGTCAAGTGTAGAACAGAGCTTAAAAAAGCAGGTATACGGTGTTGACGATGAATTGTACTCATGGAAATATGCAAAAAAGGAAGGGATCCTATTTAACAAGAGAGGATTCACGTAGGACCCAAAGAAAAAAATGCTAAATTAACAATCCTGTCAGGGTGGGAGGGATAAAGAAAACAGTTGTTATTATAAAAATATCTAAAATAATCATAAATAAACTGTTAAGTAATTTATCTATTGAAGGAAATAATAAAGGTGAATAGCTCATGACGAAATGAGACATATCAGAACGAATTAGTGCACATTTGATTAAGGAAGCGCCTTCACTTATCCTTTAGCGACAATGCCTAATACGCTGACGGCAAAATGTCTGAGAATTTAACAGGTCAAATATCATGCATACTAATAATTTCTGACAAGTTGCCTTCCTCCAGGTATACTGCCATAATGACTTAGTTGCAAAAACGCGGTAAAACGGCCAACTATAATTTAATTTAAGTTAATTACAAAACCAAACTATATAATCACTTTGAGCATATAAAATTGTTTAAGTGACTTTATTTCCTAACTTAGATTATCTAATATTGAAACGGATAAAATTTGAAATAAATTTATTTACATACTCATATTATTGTATTACAAATATATTACTAGAAATTTGTAGTAGTAGTATGATTAATAATTATTACAATTATACTACGTTTTGCAATTTCTTCTTAAATAGTAAATGAATATATTTAAAATATTCAAGCTAATACGTCAATCGCCCTATCTTTTTTTATTTTAGACGTGATTTGTCTTAATATTCTAATCTTTTCTGGTCCAAATTAAAAATAATTATTGCGAAATTTTATGCCTCTTTTATTAATTGTTTTCTAAGCACAATACTAATAAATAAATATTTTTTAGATGGAAACTAAGCTTACACCTCATTTTCATCACCTTCACTTTAATGGCCCAATTTGACCTTATTATTCTTAGACTGTATAAATTTTTTTACTGTCTAATCATGTACATTTAGTAATTTATTAGCTCTATTTTTCGACGCATCAGATTGTTATTAGAAAGACTCTGAAATAAACAGCTTAAATAAAAAAATAAGCTGAAATTATAAATGAAAACGTTTAACGACCTAGGCCGTTTTGATTCAGCTTACATTTATTTTTGTCTCAAATTATTTTTGTTGATTATGCATTATGATATTTAAGTTTCCTGCTATTAAGTATGTTAGTAAAAACTAATTCTATAAACAATTTAGTTAAAAGCCAAATGTATCCTTGAACACGGACATACGGCCATTCATGATTCCTTACTATTTTACTTGCAAGAAAAAATAATACGCATTCAAGCAGATATTATGCATTGTATGATTTGATTCTAATGCTGCTAATTTTTATACAAACATAAGGTCCTTAATCGTATGGCACGTTACAAAATAAATGTCATCTTCTGTCTTAATATCTTCAAAATAAAGGTAAACTAATCAATACATTTATCTTAGTTCAGAAAACATATCTATCTATATTTTAAAAGCTGAGTTCACAGAATACTGCTGGATAAATTCAGAGAATAATTGTTTATAAAAATTTCTAAGAGATGGATTGTAAGGCTTGAAAAAATACAGAGCTAATTTAAAGGTGTATTTCATTGAGAGAGATTTTCGGGTGAATGAGATTATTCTAGTGCCACAATTAATTTTTTAGTGTTTTAGAGACTAAGTTGGATTATCGCAAAAATATAAAATTACTTTACGGAAAAAATTTAAAGTTAAAGGCCCCAAAACGAAATAGGAAAAGAAAAAAATGGTATTATAAAGCGTAGTATTAAAAAACGGCTTAATACCTTCAGGAAGAGCTAACAATAAAAATGCAATTTTTGAAAGTCGGTGCGATAATAAAAATTCTGAATTCCGCAAGTCACTGCAAAGAGTAAAAAAATTAGGAGAAAATGTGACGAACCAAGATAGGATATTGACTATTTTATATACTCCGGAGCATTTTTTTGTCAACTTCTGATTATATGATGCGTTGCTAAGATCGCATTGGCCGAAGATTACTCATGCACTGATTTAAAATCTGTGTTAAAGTGCTGAGAAATTATATTTTCGTTAAGCTGATGAAGGGCTAGTAGTAGAATTTTCACAAGATTATTTAATTAGAGCTATCGTTTCTAATATATCTTGCATAGCTTTGCTTCCCAAAGTTGTTCTTTTCAAGTGTGAACTCTAATTTTGTCCTCGTATATCGCTTATAAACATCTTCAACGAAGGTAAAACTATTTTAATGCAGAATGCGAGAATAAATCGCTGAGAAATCGCTTAAATTGTGAAGAGTACTATTAGGTCAGAAGGTAAATACAGATTTAAGGAAAACTAGGCTTTTTGTTACATCACAATATTTATGGGAATATTGATGAAACAAACATATTTCTACTATAAAAATCGACTATATTTTTTATTTTTCTTAATCAAGTAGATTATTAAGGACCCAATTAAATTAGTTATAGGACATGCATTAACCTAATTTCTTTAAAGTTGATAAAAGAATTGTATTAGACTTTGCCTACAATGCTATAATTGTGATTATGTTTTTAAACAATTTAGCATTTCTTTGCTCTAAAAAAATTGTTATCCTTCATAGTAAACCAAGATTCAGACCTGTCTGATCAATACCTCCATAACCGGTCAAAACGATTTAATGAACCATGTAGGATTGAGATGATAAACACTCTGCTGATATGTTTATAAGAGCTATTTAGTTCAAAACTGCACTCTAGGCTGGAATAGAACAGCTATTAGAAAGCAAGGTTATGTAATATTTATTGAAAACTTTAGCTCTACTCTGATTATTGTGAGACAATTTTACTATGAAACCTTCATTACCTAAACCTAATTAGGGTAAATACATATCATATAATAGATTTACTATTTGCCATAAAACTATATTTATAAACCGCATATAATTTAGTATATAATAATTGTTTAATATTTTAAATATTTAATTCAGCGACATCTATTTTTATTGCGAATAAATACATCAGCAATTTTACAGTTGCCTTTTTATAAAAAGATTTCTATAATTGTATATAATCAGTGGTTAGCTTAATGAAGAATCCATTAAGCTTTATTTAGCTTAAGAATTGATATATAATATCCTTTAGAAATTAACTAAATAGAATCCATGAGGAAAGTGTAATTGCTTTATCATTGAACCCTAAATTTACTTAATAAATAAAGCTATCGACAATTTATCTAATAAAATTTCCTAGCTCAATAAATGTGTTAGATTAACCACAGAAAATCTTCATTTATATGCTTTCGAGTAATATAATAAAATATATTTCTGCAAAAAAGAAGTTTGGGAAATCTAAAATTATATTTTATTTAATAACGTATAACACTCTAAGAGAGCAAGATTTATATGTCATTAGATTAGGCAGCAACAATTGCTTGTGTCTTGAACATGTCACGATTTCCCCAGATAACTCTAGTTAATAGCTAAGCACTACGAGGTTGCCTATTTAGATTTTCCGACAAGTAAACGAACATTTTATTCAAACATGTTATAGGGTGAGTATAGAATTATAAAAAGATTGAAATGACCTTTTAAAACATAGCTTAAAACTCTATCAAAAAAACAATTATTCTTATTTAATTTAAGATAGCCCCGGCCATTTTTCCTATATATCTTATGATGGAGAAATTTTATATATCGTAAGAAGGAAAAATGACCTGGATTTTTGCAAATTGGTCAGATTGGCAGGAAGACCTATAGTAACACATACATTCCAGAGCCCACTGTATGTATAATCATTTTTATAGTTACTCTATGGATTTGTCAATACCCAAAAATTGCCCTGGCATCGTTAATAACCTTCGCCATTCTTAGCACCTCACAATAACTCGTCTACGGTATAATTGAAGTTGTTTCTTCCACCAAATGTGTGATAAATAGTTGTATTAATCTTAAGAAATTTCAATATCACAATTACCTATTTATTTATCTAAGTCTTTTTAAAATATATTAAAAATCGCTGCTGATTTCCTTATCGCTTTCACTCTGAAAAAAGTGTTAATTCAGGGCTGTTTTTTTATCAGACTTAAGGCGCTTGCTTAGTGAGGCCTAAGCCTAAGTCCTTTCTTATAGTGGCTAAAAAATTTTTTTACTTGTTACGTGTAGATGGTATTATTGTTGACAATTTTCTAGTAACTATAATAAACCAAGTTATTCTCAGCAATATGCTAGATCGTGTGTAAGCGACAATTAAATCATTTATATGATGAGCCTTCTGAAAATGGATATGAAACAACTTCTTATTAATTGTCCTTCTATCTACTTCCTAGCTTATTGTCTCACCCTTGCAATATCAAAATCGATTACTAATATATATTTAATTTTTTTAAACAGTGCCTTGTTTTCTTTTTTTATGGTCTCATCACACCTACTGCTTTCCTTGAATCTTTGGCTTTTTATTTGTTCAACAAATTTCGGCGTAAAATTGTATTCGATCATAACTGATTACTATCTTTGAATATAGTTTAAGCTTACATGAATTTCTTAGATGTTGCTTTCATTACAGAATAAAAGCACTTGAGATCGAATCAAACTAGTTTTACTGTTGATATCTAAAAAAAGACAAATTCATATTTTTTAAACAATAGACAAAAAAAACCGTTGATACTGATAAAAAAATCATTATGTAAAGAAATTTTAAGATTATATAAGTCAATTAAGTACTCTTTTATTATGTATGTCCTCATACTAATCCACATCTAGCGTATAGTCTTAGACTTATCGTCAGGGAGAATTAGTAGAACACACCAAGTTAGAAGTCGGCTGACATAGTAGTGGTAATCATGCCTAATATCAGATAGTAAACCAGCGACATTCTTAAAGCTTTCACCGCTATCGTAGTCAGCATCATTATTGAGTTTTGCTATTCTCCGTATTAAGTTAGAAATTCGTCAAAGGGATAGGTAAAGTCTATCCCTCGGCAAACGTTGTTTCGAAAACAGTTACTCAATCATTACTCTTTCTGTCCTGGCCTATCTATATTTTTTCACCCTCTTAGCCTACTGCTGCCGTATTAAATCTTCTGAATCGCTGACATTTAACTCGTAACAATGTGTTTTATTGGTGGCAAATCTAATGTGGCCTTATCAACTTAGGATTCACCTTAAAATTCTCTCTTTTGATCAGCTAATCCAAGTCAGGCCTCCAATCTATATCCCCTTATTGTCTAGTAGATCTGTTGCTTTTCTTTCAAATTTACCAATTTTACTTGGTTTCAGTCTGTCTGTGCATACTACTAAATGCACTGTTTTTAAGGCTTTATAAGAACGAACACTGTTGCTTTATGTGAGCAGAGCACCTGAGCTCTAATTCCTAAATATCCTCTACTTAGCAAGAAACAACTTTGATATAATTGGCACCTTAACTGCAATGGTAAAAGATATGCATACAAATTAAGAAATGAACGAATAAGCCAGAAGTTTGATGGATGCAGGATCACCAATAGAATACGGATTACCATTGATACACAAAGAAGGCAAGCCACTGAGTCTGATACTCAACAACAAATATGGAAAAACACACAAAATGGCAAAGTGTATATATTTACAACTCAAGAAATCAAATTAGAGGCTATAAAATACTGTAAAACATTCATATAAATTTTCTCAAAAGATCAAAAACATGGCACTAAAAGAAACAGACTTATTGTTAAATTTAGATGAGATAAATCCGTATTCACAAATATCTCTAAATAAAATGCGCTAACAGCCCTGCTGAAAATCCTGGCCTAAGTTGACTATATCTCGGAATAGTTACGAATCGATATGGAATCAATAACAAGAAAAATCAATTTGACAGTAAGGGCAAGCTATTTTACATTAAATGGGAACATAAATGAACAAATATTTATACTTTTCATTAGATCGCCGCGCTTATCACTTGTTGCAAACGTATACATGAAGAAAAAATAACAGAAGGTCAAGATGGCGCTGCTAAAACTGGAAGTGCTTGTCCGGTCTTTGATGATTATTTCGCATTTGAGTCACATGAAAGAGGAAAACTGGAAAAGTTTCTAAGGTTGTAATGTAGTTTGATGAAAAAATTAAATTCATAATTAAAGTAGAAGAAGATGATGGGTTATTGTTCTTGAAAGTTTAAGTGATTTGTTTTAATGGGACGCTCAACGAAACATTTATCAGCAATAATTCTCTTTATAGGATAATACTTAATTTCTATTCCCATCACAATTAAAGGCTTAATATTGGAGTAAGGACGAGCATGATCATCAAAAGCATAGGCCTAATTTTCTGACGAAAAGCTAAACAAATGAAGTAGGATATTCCTTAGCAATGGCTACACAATCGAAGTGATACAAAGAAACATACGGGCCGTGTAAAGCTGATGGCAGAACGGAAACTAAGTAAGAATATTAAGGACACTAAAGGACTTATCAAAGTGGATATGTCTATTTTCCTGCGAAATAAAAGAAACTATATCCAATATTGAGTAAATAGCATATCCTTGTGGCAATTAAAAATAAATCAACACTTTTTACAATTCTACAAACGTAACATGTAAGATAAGATGCATTATAATGCTCAGGTGTTTACTCTATATCATACGTTGCTTGCGAACATAAATATATTGGCGAAAAATGAAGCACAGAAATCAAGGAACATCAAAGGTTCTTGTCAATAAAATGGATGGCAAAATATCAGAACTAGCAGAAAAAATCGCACAGACTAGACAGAAGATCAATTAGAAGGCAACAGAAAAACAGGCTGTACACGTTGACAATACAAGAAAGTAAAATTTCATTAAGGCCATTGGCATTCTTGAAGAGAAAAATCGAATTAACAGAAGATTGGTGGAAGTATGAGTTAGTTATATCTTTTGTTATTGCCTAAGCAAACTTGAAGAAAACAAAAATATAGCAAGACCAGCAACAAAAAGACGTCTGGATCAAGGATCTTCCAGTAACCGGATAAATATGGTTAGTTATAAAGAAAGTGTAAGGCAAGGGTTCTTGCTAATAAAGCGTAGACGTTGTTAGTAAGAAATGTTAGTTCGAATAAATCTGTAAATCTTTGGGTGCCTAGCAGGCTCAGCAGACGAATAAACAAACCGTCACAAAAAGTAAGCGTTATAAACCAAATGTACTAGAAATTGACTTAAGATGCCGAATGCGTTTAGAGATAGGCGTAAACATATGCTTAGATCACATAGGTTTAATAAATAATAGGACTTGTGAAAAGATGTCCTGATATCTGCATGCATGAGAATCCGTGATAGGGCGCTCTGCTTAGTGTAGCAACAGTGTTTGTTCTTATAGGTTCTTGAGAAATAGCGTTTTTAGTGAAATGCTACTAGGTCTGGAACCTAGTAAAATCGGTCAATTAAAAAGATAAGCAACAAATCTATGAGACAATGAGGGGATCCAGATTTAAGTCCTGAGTAGGATGAGTTAATATAACAATAAGGTTTTAAGGTAAATAGCAAGTGCTATAAGACAACATTATATTTGCCACAAAAAAAACATTTTGACGAGTGAAATGTAAGCAAGTCAGAAGTTTAGATACGGCAGCAGTGGGCTAAGAGGGTATGAAAATATAGATAGGCGAGGATAGAAAAATGAGTGATTTTGTAACCGTTTTCAAAAGAACGTTTTTTGAGGGATTAACTTCAATTATCTCTTGGACGATTTCGTAACTTGGTTCAGATAATGGCACAACTCACTGAGATTCCAACTACTATGAAGGTCAAATGTTTGAGAATTTACTAAGTTTACTGTCGAATGTTGGGTGTGATGACCACTAATATGTCAGCCGACTTCGGACTTGGTGCGTTCTACAATGTATCCCTGTCAACAAAACCAAGACTTCACCTTAAACGTG
>CAAALY010000458.1:0-10124 GCA_900617795.1 Protopolystoma xenopodis
ATCTTCATACCTTCGATTAATTATTTGCATTTTGTTTTTAATCTGTGATACTATATGCCTTTTAATAGATGACACTAGTTATCTTATTCTATTATCCCGACATGAATTCTGCACAGAGCAGGATTTTTTCCTACTATATCTATATATAATATAGATAAGACTATTGGCTTCTGCGTTATGCGTTTTGCATTTTGTCACCTCATTTCTCAGTTCTTACAAGAGTGGAATATGGTAACATTTACTTTTGTTATTATTTAGCAAAACTTGAAGACTTTTGAAAGTCAGTTTCTATTTCCATTTAAGAGTTTAGCAGATTCTAACTGTGCTTTTATTTCATAGGTCTATACAAATTATTTTTAACAGTTATTTGTTTTAATAATTCTTTCATTAACTGTTTCCGAATGACACTTTCTCATTAGCTTGCAAAATCCTGGAGCGTATTTATTGAACTTTTCGAGAGGATATTTGGAATTTACAATAGGCTAGAAATTGCAATTCTTCTTTTGGCCTTTGTTATATTGGCATTTTGACAGATTTCATAAAACTTTTAACTGCTCTTGCCAGATGCTACTCATACTGATACGCATTAGTTATTTAATGAAGAAAATTTCTATAAAAGCTTAGAAATCGATATTGAATTATTTATGCTGGTTTTAAAATCACTCATTTGCATCTAGAATAAGATTATTTTATAAATGACTTTACTTTCTGCTACCTGTAATCTGGCCAGAATTTCGTACAACATTTTTGAATTTTTTTTTCGAGATTAAATAATTCTTTAATAGAAATGTTAGTCAGTCCTAGTCGATTAAAGTGATTTAAGAGAGGTGATAGTTGAATTTTGCCACAATGAATTAAGTAGGCCTCCCTATGCCACTGGATGTATCGTCAATTTGGCTCCTAAATGTTTTTCTCCTCTATGCTGGACCCAAGTTTCGACTTGGTCTAGATTTTATCGATGCCTCCAATGGGATTTTAAACCAGGTCGTGCTCGAAAAGTGACGAAGCGTTATCATTTTACTATATAGCCACAAGTGCCAGGGCATGCATGACCTTCAGGGCAAGCCAGGTCTAGTTAAAACGCCATTTATATTGGAATTATCGATGAGGCAAACTTGTGTATGCCATCACATTCGGTGACGTTGCTTATTCTCAAAGTAAGTGCATTTCTTGAAACTATCAGTAATTTTTGAATAAAAACATTTTTGTGAGTGGCTTGGTCTGCCTTGAAGGTCGTATCTATGCTGTGACCAAGTGGCACACGTGGCTATGTGGAGAAATGATAAATTGTTGCCACTTGACGCTTACAATCCGATTTTGAATCCCTTTGGAACTGCTGATGAGGTCGAAACTACAGCCCATTTGATACTATCAAGCCTTTTGGGAGACTAGGCTAAGTGAATTTAGTGGAACCGTGAGTTTTATCCATTTAATTGTAGGAAAAGGCAACTAACGCTCCTTGAATCAGCTTAAGTGATCTAGGGTGATTCAAGTTCTTATTTTTATGTTATTTTCCTACCAGATTTCGTTTAATGGGCAAATTGACTTAGCCAGCACTAGGAAGCTGATCAACTAAGTAGAAAATGTTTCAAGCTCTAACTGTAAATATCCAAGCATATAGTTTGGCAAGTTAACCATGCCTAATTATTTCAAAGTACATATTTATGAATTTTAATCTGGCTAGCACTTTTTGCAGAAACAGTTGGTCAAGGGATTGACTTCACTTGCCTCTTTGGCAAGTTGTGACTTGCTGCTGAGAATGGCAAGACTCATTGACGATTAAGGTAAAACGTCTGGGAATGTTTCAAATCAATGTCCCGACGCTGGGAATCATGATGATTACCATAGCAGAGGACTTCTGACAAGATGCGTCCAACTATGTTTTCCTTATAGCATGACCAAGCTACGAAAACAGAGTCAGACCGCATCTATACATAGAAAGGAGACAGCGACCAAAATAGAGGCCTCAATATCTTGATCTTCATATATAAGAATGCTTTTGTTATACCTAGACGACTATTGCACTTTTTCACATGCTAGATAAAATTTAAAACAATTCCTAAAGATTTTGAGCCAGATTGATGAAAGAATTGAATTTACAATGGAGGTGGAGATGAATGGCCTGCTATCATTTCTCAATTTTTAACTTCATTTCAAATACGTAATGAATATATGGAAAATATAGTGGATGATTATAAGAACCCTAAGAATGACGGGTATTTATTTTTGGGAAGAAAACTTGAACAAATTGACTCAATTGCTTGTCAATAAGGACTAAATGATGGAAAATGCACAAATAAGTAATTGGGCATAAAAAGCGAATGCAGATTATGGAGAAAAATAAGGCATGAAAAAGATTCCAGGAAAGTCTTTCTCGTAAACTGATTTGGAAACTAGGGCCCATATTAATAAACTATAATGTTCAGGTGTTCACGAGAAAAATAACACTCTCGACTTATCTACGCGATACGATAAATCTGTCCAGCTGATTATTCGGGAGTTTATTGCATAGCATGCAATGACTTCGAGAAAAAGAATATTGGCGGATCAAAAAACACCAAAGGTTCTAAAGAAATAAGGATGCAAAGAGATTGTAAATAGCTGAACCCATTAGATAGAATAGATAAGAGATCGATGAAAAGCAACATAAAGACTAGCATCATTTAGTGAAAATATCAGGATATCAATCGAAGGTATATAGGCAAAGATAGTGTGGCCTTTTGTGGGATTGCAGTGTCCTTTTGTTGTATAGGAGTTATTTGATCTTGTTTTCGCAACTTGGTCATTTGGTAGGAAGACCACCGGTACCAAGTGCACTTTGCAGGGCTCATGACCTACATTTTGCCCCCCCCTTTTCCCTACATGCTTGCCAATTGACCGTCACTAAACGTTAAATTCACTTGGTAATATTGAGAGGAAGACCAAGAGGAATGCACCAGACTTGGACCGAGGACGTGGTACATTCCCAGACGTTTCGCCGGCATCGTCAGTGAGTCTTGCCACTATCTGCATAATACTACAACTCGTCAAAGTGACAAGTGAAGCCGACCCTTTGACCAATTGTCTGCTAAACAATCGTGGTATCTCTCCTTCCGTCCTAGGCTAATCACTATCACAATTTTTTACTTGTCTTTTTAAATGTGGCATGCTGCGCCCCTTTGGCGGATTTCATGGGAACTCTCCACACTCCACACTGTCTTTTTCGCCTCCTCACTCCACTCACCCCCCTTCACACTTGTGCTGGGACTGTTGATCAGAGTCTGCCCTATTGGTACGTAGTCCTCCTTCAATAGGATTTATCAAGGTCTCCCTATTGCTCCACCGGATTGGTCTGCTATCTTCCTGGTTCAAGTATTTCACTCGACCCCTGCTACCCTATCTGTGTCACTCGAGGCATTGTTTCCCACATTCTGCCTCTGGGAGACTAAGTTGAAGCTAAAGCCCTTTACTTGTTATGCCTTAGTCTCTTGTTTGCTAACCCAGAAATGTTGTGGTATTGCTTTCTTTAATTAGGTTCAATGTTGAACTACAACGTTTGTGGGTTGGCACACAAGAGACTAGGGCATATGAAGTCATAGACACGTATTATAGATAGCAAGTGGATGGAGGCAGTGGAAGCTAGAGCTAGTTGGCTAACAATTGTCGTGATTCAAGGATCACGTCTATAATAAATACGTCTATTGTTAGCCAAATAGCTCTAGTCTCCACCCAGTCTATCCTGTTTCTATCCATAATACCATGTCTATCACTTCTTATTCACTGGTCTCTTGTGTCCAAACCAACGAATGTTGTGATTATACTTGTTTTGATTAGGCTCACTGACGATATTCCCTCTTGGCTTCTGATTGTTCCTTTCTGGTCTCCTTGCAATTTCTTTTCCTTAAATTGAATATGCTTCCTTGATCCAGTCGTCTTCTTTTGGCTGATCTTACTGTTGCTTGGTATTATCCAAGTTTGTTTAGGCAATATGCAAAGTTTTCGCTTATCCTGCCTTCATTAGATATATTTCGGTCACTATATCGATGGCTTCTCAGGTCTTGCGTTTTTTCGTATTTTCACCATATCCAGCCAGCCTTTGTCGATTTCCAGTCGATTTCATGTTCTGTTCGTGCAATGTGTTCTGCTATTTCGGATTCTTCTGTATCCATGTTCTTTTTTAGAGTAGTTGATGTTCCTTGATTCGTAGTCCAATTTTTCGTCCTCTTTCATCAATATACTTATTCTCACATTTGCCGCATTCGATTCAATAAACTCCTAAGCTATCCAGTTTGCAAGTCTTCTCATGTTGCGTGGGCAGAATGGTGTTGTCTTCTCCTTTGTTCTCACTCTGATATTCTATTTCCTTAGCAACGATCCCAATGTTTGGCTCATTTCAGATGAGGGCAGGCAAATCCACTTTTGGTAGTCCTGAGTCCTGATCAGATTTAATAAAATACGTGTTGAAATCTGCCCTTTATAACCTCTACATTTTTTTCTATCTGGGGTATCCGTTACTAAGGCAAATCCGTGTCAGTTTTTCCAACTCCTCGTCCAAGAACTCATTGTACATTAGTCGCAAGCTTCTGATGATTAAATTCCTTACTATTCTGATCTTCAGCCTGTGGCTATTGTGAGACTGAAAATTAAGAATTATTTCCGCGTATGAATTCTTTCTGTATGGTCTCCTCATGAGTGTCCCCTTGGAGTGTATGACTTCGTTTATCCTCCTCCATCCCCATTGTGACTTTAATTCTTTCATCAAGTTGGTTAATGAAATTGTGTAATGCATTCAAATTTTCTTTAATATGTGACCAAAGTGCAAAGTAGTCATCTAAATAACGAATAAGCACTCTTGGTTGCAGTGGTGACTTCTCGAATTTCCTTTCCAGCTTGTCCATGTACACATTTGCCAAAAGAGGTGAGAGTGGAGATCCAATCGGTAGTCCAAATATTTGCTCGTAGATACTGCTGATAAATGTAAAATATGTTATACTTACTGTCAGATTGATCAGTCATATTAATGATTCCTTCAGTATCCGTTCTTCCTCCAGGATATAATCTTCTCGCACCAATATCTCCAGCAAGGCGACTACTTCCTTCTCACCTGAGATGTTTGGGTACATGGATTGTCCATCGAAGCTTACCAACAGTTCCGTCCCCACCAGCCTAATCTTCTGGATCCTTTGAGAAAATTCATCTGAATTCTTAGCAGTAATCGAGAGTCTGTCATTTGCTCTCTTGAACTTAAAGCAAATGAATTTCGCTAGTTTGTGTGTTGCTCTATGCCTATTGTTAACTCTTAATCTTAGAGGATTTCCTTCCTTATATATCTTCGGTAGTCGGTAGGCTGTCCGTGGCCTTGAATCAATTTTGATTAAAGATTTCATCATCCATCTATCAATTTCCCCATTATTATGCATTTCCTGTAGCATATTCTTCATTTTCCCGTTGATTTTCATGGTTGGATCCTTCCTCAGTATTTTACAAGTGTTCTGGTCGCCTAGGATACTTTCCATTTTCTCAGTGTAATGTTTCCTGTCCATTAAAATCGTCGCTCGTCCTTTATTCACCTGAAGAAATATTTGATCATTCTTTTGTAATTTCTTGCGTATACCAGTCAATCTGCTCCTGTGTATCGGTTCTTGATGTTCCAGGATCCGTGGGATTATTTCTATTTCCCTCTCCCTCTTCGTCTCTTAATATTTATCCTATATGTTGACAACTTCCAGAATATCACTAAGAACGTGTCCTTCGCTACCTAAAGAAAAATGTAACTCCTTCTTTAAGAGATCTTTAATTTTAGAATCAAGAGGAATTAAGGATAGGTTTAGCACCTTAGCCCCATCTTCGTTTGTATCAGTTGGTGCCTTCAATACATAACCAACAAAATTTGCTACAACCGCTACAACTAGCATTGCTCATGTGGCACCATTGGTCACATGGAAGAAAAAAACTGGAAGAGTTTCTTAACTTTATAAACCAAATTGTGAAGTCCAAGATGGTGTGGCGTTTTGTGCAGTCTCAGTCTCCTTTCGCTGTATAGAGGTTGTTTGACCTTGTTTTCGCAACTTGGTCATATTGGTATGAAGACTTAGAAGGACGCTCCTAGTCCGGAGTCTATTGTATGCATAACAATTTCCAAAGTCGGACTGTGGATGTGGTACATTCCCAGACTTTTCGCCCGAATCGTCATTCTTAGAACCATAATAAAACTCGTAAAACGTAAGCCGACCCTTTGACCAAACGTGTGCAAATTAGTTGTGGTATCTTACCTTCTGCCTTGGGCTATTCACATTTCCTATATCGTCGTATCACGCCTTCACTGTACTTATTTAGATGTAGTGTGGTGTGCCCTATTGAGCAGCATTCATGAGAACTCTCCACACTCCACGCTGGCGTTCTCACCCCCTCTTTACCCTTGTGTTGGGAATGTTGATCAGAGTCTGCCATATTGTTACGCAGTCTTCTTTCCCCAGGTCTTATCAGAGTCTTCCTCTTGCTCCAAAGAATCCATCTGCTATCGCTCTGGTTCAAATATTTCATTCAACTTCTGCCACCCATCTGTCCTACTCGAGACGTTATTTCCCACATTCTGCGTTTGAGTCACTAATTCGAGGTTAAAACCTCATGGTAAGTCTCATGGTCAGGCCTTTTCTACATGGACCACGTCTCTGGTACAACCTACTGTCAACCAACTAGCTCCAGTCTCTGCAGCGTCTGTCCGTAATACCAAGTCTATGACTTCTTATGCCCTAGTCTTTTGTGTGCCAATCCATAGATGATGTGGTTTTACTTGTTTTGATTATGCTGACTAAAGACATCTCCTCTTTGCTTCTGATTGTTCTTTTCTGGCCTCCTTGCGAGATCCGATAGGCCATCGAGAGGAACATCAAAGACTTTAGAGGAACCTGGATACGAAAATATTCGTAATTTCTTAACACATTTCACGAATGGGGCACGTAATCGACTGGAAATCGATCGAATCGTTAACTGCATATGGTGAGCATACGAGAAAAAGCAAGATCCGAGAGGCCATCGATATACTGACCGAGAGAAATCTAATGAAGAAGGCAGGATCAGCGAAAACTTTCCATATTGCCTATGCAAACTCGGTGAAGACCAGGAAACGGTAAGATCAGCAAAAAGAAGACGACTGGTTCAAGGTAACATCCTTAATTTTATGAAAAGAAATCGCAAGGAGACTACAAAGGAACAATCATAAGCTAATAGGAAACGCCTAATCAAAACAAGTAGAATCACAACATTTGTGGGTTGGCACAAAAGAGACTAGGAAATAGGAAGTGATAGACATGGTATTATATATAGAAACAGGATAGACTGGGTGGAGACTAGAGCTATTTGGTTAACAATAGACGTGTTTAGAAGTTGTTTGACCTTGTTTTTGCAACATGGTCATATTGGTAAGAAGGCTTAGAGGAACGCACCTAGTCCGGAGTCCGTTGTATGCATGATAATTTCCAAAGTTGAACCGTGGACATGGTACATTCCCAAACGTTTCGCCGGCATCGTAGTCGGCAGCGTCAGTGAGCATCGCCATTCCTAGCACCATACAACAACTCGTCAAAGATACAAGTGAAGCCGATCTTTTGATCAAACGTGTGCTAAACAATTGTAATATCTTCCCTTTTGCCCTGGGTTATTTGCGTTTCCGGTAGCATCCTATCATATCTTCACCATTACAATTTTACCGTGTTTAGTGTGGTGTGCTCCTTTGAGCAACATGAAACCTTCACACTCCAACTGTCGTTCTCACCCCTCACCCTTCATATATGTGCAAGAAATGTGGATCAGAGTCTGCTTTATTATTATGCAGTCCTCTTTCCTAGTCCTAACCCATTCTCTCTCTTGCTCTGTAAAATCATCTGTTCTACCTCTTGTTCACCTATTTCACTCGAGTCCTGCCACCACATCTGTCCTACTCAAGGCGTTATTCGCCCTCTTATTAGGTGCGTTCTTCTAAGTCTTCCTACCAACATGCCCAAGTTGCCAAAACAAGGTCAAACAACCTTTTTAAACCAGATTGATGCAAAAATTAAATTATCGATGGAAGTAGAGGAAAGTAAGTGGTTACCGCTACTGGATGTTGAAGTCTTTAGCTCTAGTGAGACGCTCAGAAAGAAGCCTTATCCTGGGATAATACTTAATTTCTAGTCCCATTACAATTACAGGCTAAAGTTAGGAATAATGAGGGACATGATCACCCGATGGCTACGCTTAACTGATGTTAAATTCTGGGACGAGGAGTTTGACTAATTGACTAGGATATCCCTCGGCTACGGCTACACCAATGAAGTAATACAAGGAAACATACAAAGCTGTTAAAAGACGATGGCAGAACGGAGACTATGAAGGAGCATTAAGGACGGAGAAGGATTCACAAAAGTCGATATGCCTACCTTCCTGCAAACTAACTCGAAAACTACGGCCAATATTGAGAACAGTGAATAGTTGGGTGGCCATTAAAGAAATATCAACACTATTCAAAGTCTACCGACGCAACGTGAAAGGGTAGACAAATATTATTGTTCAGGAGTTTACTGTCTATCATGTGGCGCCTGCGAACAAAAATATATTGGCGAAACAGGGAGAAAACTTAACATACGAATCAAAGAGCATCAAAGGCTATACAGAAAAATGGATACCGAAAGGTCAGAATTAGCTAAACACCTGAAACGAGATCAATCCGAAGGCAACAGCCTCATATGGCGAAAACAAAAGTGAGCGTAATATTAGGAAGGCCAGTGAAATCCTTGGGAAGAAAAATGTATGAGCAGGAGATTGAAGGAAGGTTGAGTTAGCGATAACTTTGCATACTGCTTAAGCAAATTTGAGGAACTAAGAATTATATGGTGTAGTATGGTATGGTTTAGTATAGTATAATATAGTATTGTAAAGTATAGTAAAGTATAGTAAAGTATAGTAAAGTACAGTAAAGTATAGTATAGTATAGTATAGTATTAGTATAGTATTAGTATAGTATAGTATAGTATAGTATAGTATAGTATAGTATAGTATAGTATAGTATAGTATAGTATAGTACGTTTCGGTATATTATACTATTATTTTGTATAGTATTGTATGGTATTATATTGTATAGTATTGTATGGTATTATATTGTATAGTATTATGTTGTATAGTATTTTTTGGTATCCATAATTATAGAAGGTTTCTAGTACTTGAAGGGTTTAATTAAATAGCACATTTACGACTCATTGCTCTTATTATCTCTGCCTTTATTTTATATCGATTTTTCGAATAGTTATACCGTGCTCCAAAACTAGTCGCTTAAATTGTTTTAATCTGATATTTATCCAACTATCATATCTTTACTAACTATGGTGTTATGAAAAAGTAAAAAATGGATATAAAAATATTATACGTTTTTTGGCTTAGCCTCAAACCTGGCTAATATATCGAGGTTTGATAATTTTGCCAATGAGGGATAAAAATATGTTCATTGACATTAAAATTGTCTGGAACAACCTAATTTTATACGCAGACACTAAGACCAAGACGTTGTGACCTCTCTTTTGGTTGCAGTCTCCTTTCGATGCATGGAAGTTAATATAATCAAGTTGTGCAAACAAGGCTAAATTTATGTCCACAAAATTAATAGATGACTGATTAATATATGTTTTTCTCATTCCTCTTCCAGCCTGTTTTGATCTAGTTGGGATAAAAATTACTGTCAGATCTGAAAGTAAGCGGCCTTTTCGAGTACATCGTACAGTGAATCTCAATACAAAATCAAATCTTTTTACTTTTAAGGGGAATTCTTTGATGTCCCTTTAACACCATATGCGTCATCAAGTCAGATTTATGGCAGCTTCAGCCAAATCAGTCTTGTCAACACATGTAATGCATAGGGTGCTTTATGCCATGTTATACCATTATACTCAGATGGAAGCTTATGCTTCACACAATCTTCTAACCAAATATTGGGGTTTATTATTGAGTTTAGTCGCCTTTTTTGTTAAAATTAACTCAGGTACCAGAACTTTTGCTAATAAGATTGACAAGAAAAGTAGATGTATGTATCCGAATATATCAGATCTTTTGGTATTTAATTCACTAAGCGAATTCGAATTCACCGGCTATCCAAGTTTAGAGGCTTACCAAGCATT
>CAAALY010000459.1:0-10122 GCA_900617795.1 Protopolystoma xenopodis
AGTAGATTTCAGTTATGACCCTGGGCCATTATGGCAAAGCTCTGGTATAATCCTTGTTAAGACCGACCCAAAATTAAGTACGTAAGTCTTCAAACGGAGCTTCCAAAATATGTGAGATATGTTAGTGAAAATTGAAAAAGGGACGGGTTGTTCAATTTTACCACAAACATGTGAGTTGACCTTACGTGTCCTTTGAATTTCACGGATGTATTATCCCAAAAAGAATTATCATCCAGGGTGACTGCAGTTTCCACCTCGCCTAGACCTTATCAACATCCGTTGCGGGACTCGAACCATGACAGTACAGCCTATAATCTTGACACTCTAAACACTACACCACATTACCACGAGTGCCCTTGGTTCTCGGAGCAGATGTAAATTTTAAGGGAGGCCAGGCATTTCCTATATCACATTAAGTGATGGGATGAAGTAATATTTTACTTGCTAAAGCACTCTACTCCGTTACTTATTTTTCATCTATAAGTAGGTTTTTAGACTACCATATGTATGATATGTGTTTACCCTATTTAGTTTGAGGTGATCAAAGACTTTTAGTTCAAGTTTCCCACAAATATATGAGTAGATCTTACGTTTCCATTGGATTTAATCCTTCCTCACATTGACTGAAATACGATGAGCACATATCCTATATCTGATTTGCTGCAAGTCTCGAAAATCAACTTAGAAACGAAACATAAGTAACGTAGTCGATTGCTTTGACAAATGAAACTTTGCTTGATCGACATTCCCACCAAAGTATGTGATGTGGAAAAATGCCTGGCCTAGTTTGAAATTCCCATCTGCCCTATGACCAAAAACACTTTGGGCCGTGTGGCTTTATACTTAATGTGCCGATGTTTTATGCTGCAGTGCCATGGTTAGAGTTCCGGGGGGGGTTCTAATAAAGCCTAGGCGAGGTCGAAATTCCAGTCCACCCTGGATGAAAATACCTTTTTGTGAAGCAAGAATATGTGAAATGAAATAGAAATATTAGGTTTACTCATATGATTGTGGCAAAATTCAACTATCAGCCCCCTTATCAGTTCAAACGAAATAGGGAGAATACATATCATATGTATGATCCACTGGTGGTTGGCAAACCTACTTACAGACAAAACACATTTCTAAAAGTTGGCGCTTCTAAGGAGAGCTAGATCTGCATATATTTTGTTTATAAAAATCGAATTTGATACGACATTACTTATCAAGTACCAATAGTTTATCCATTTGGTAGAGCCACTCCTTGAGGCCTGCTTGTAACCAAGGTATAATCGGGGATGAACTATGATGAACGCATATAGACTATACACAAATGGTTCAGTAAAGAGGTGTGAGACGCTTGGAACTGATTGAAACAATTTTCTTTCTTTTCATAACTCGTTTTTGCCTGCATCATATTATGAAACATTGCTTGAGCCCTTCCTTCGAAATACTGGTAAACAAGAATTTAAGCAACACGCTCTCTTTCAAAAGTAGAATTACTTATGAACCCAAAGAGAAAATAGGTAAAATTTATGTCTCAAATTCAGGACATCCATCAATAAACCAGCAGCTTCATTGAGGGAGAATAGGAGAAATTCATATTTTCTCTTGCTTCAATGATCGTATTAAATTAAGGTGGTATACCACTTTAATGATAAGATAATGCGCTTTAGTTTATATCTTATTTGCATAAATTGCTCATTAAATATAAGTTATGGAGGAAAGCCTAGATTAATTAGCGAGTATTTCAATATAAGCAGTCCATAGAATGTGTTGCATTCCGAATAGTCAGCTACCAAAGCTAGAACTAGCAATGGTTTTTTTGGTAGGTTTTCGTTAGCACCAGTAAATAGGGGAGTGGTTTATTTCGTAAAAAATCATTAATTTTGTATTTTTGAGCTTTTGTGTTTCTGGCATTAACCTTAATTTACATTAAATGAATTTTAATTCTATCACTTCGAAGGTAGATTTCGGTATTAGTACAAAGGTGGAGTTCGAAAAATTTCGGTAGCAAATTCAGACAGACATTTTTGTAGGACAGCCTCAGATACTTTTTATAAAATTGAAGCCTTTATTGCCACACCAATGCGATATTCTTCCCGTCAATTAAGACTCTTTTTCCACGATAGATGATCTAATAGATTAATCGAATTTTTATAGTTTTCCTAATTCTCAAATACTTTACTTACGCTTTGCCACATAAATCCATGCTGAATTGGATGAGTGAATGCAAATAGGGTTCATAGTTATTCAGAAGCGTAATAATAACGTAATGCTACTTTTGGTAGTCGAAGATTTCCTTTCAGCTCTTGGCAGTTGTTTGGTAAATAGTTTGGATTCAAAGGTTTTTTGAAATGCTAAATGCATTATTAAACATAATTTGAAGAAGATGCTGATACAGCGCCCTATGAAAAAGAAAATAGCATGGCCTAGAAGAGAGATGTTATAACAAAGGCTAATCTTATACAATAAAGTGGCTGTAATTGGTTTTTATTTAAAAAAAAGTAAAAACACTTAAGGCGAAAAAGAATTCAGATAACAGCTCTAGCCTAAAATGGCGAATCCACGTTCATGGTAGTCACACGCATACAGTAAATCGTTTTTTAAATTTTATTTTGCATCTATTATTCTTTATTTAGCTGATGTCTCGGTCATATGGATTTTATGAATAGAGCTGCGTGTCCAGCCTTATCTTGTAAATTCATTACTCTGTTGAATTCATGATCGTTACTAAGCGGTTCAAAATCGATTCGGATATGGGGGGCATTTAACTACCCTTAAAATGCGCAGCAGAAGTTAACCTTAATTGGACGCTTAGCAGCGCCATTCTAAGAAATTAAAATCCTGCAAGCTCTAAAGGCTGAAAAGAGGCAAATTAAAAATGTTAATTTGTATTGTCAGCCTACTTAAAATTATTCTGTTGAAACAGCGTTGGTCCTTCAGGAATTGAATGAAACGATGAGGAATTTGGATGAATTCAACTCTTTTCTACAATTATTCTGCCTGTATCAAGGGTCACCTCTTAATTTGACAAATTAACCAACGACGAAAGGTTAAGCCAGACCCAGTCAAATGGAAATAATTGTACCCGTCCGAGAGTGACATTTCTGTATGAGCGCTACATTCAATTTCATGTTAACTTACATGCTACCCAAAACGTGAGTTGACTTTTGAATACCCCGTAGCCCATTAGAACAGGGTCTTGTGGCTGCTGATCAGCCATTATGAGGTCCATCTCGGGCTGTTGCTTTTCTTAACTCTCAAATGCAAAACTTGCATTCATTACTCCAAATCAATATACATTGTCAATTTACAATAAGGAAGCATGTGAGTTTCTTTCTGGGAGCCCATTATCTTGACTCTCTTATGAAGGACAATTTGTGCCATTTCGGCGTTCTAGCAGGACAAAGGGTCTCTGAAGGTTATAGAAAGAATATGAGGGTGAGCGCAAACCACTCGCACCCAGAATTTGGTAATCAATGAAATGGATTTAAATAAACAGTATATATACATAATTGGAATGACTTCGGACGCTAGTACATGGAGGAGAAACGTATCATATGCTAAGACTAACAGGTCTAGCTTGTTGTAACGGGGCTAGCCTCTAGAAAGTTAGAGAAACGCAGTTGTAACTGTGCACAAAAATATTTTTTTATTGCCAGTCGTACTTTGTCCTCTACGATTTTGGCAAGATAAACAAACTGTTTAAGTTGTATGAGGTGAAAGATGCAAATATTGACGCGAACTGGAGAACGCAAAGGTAGGCACACTTCACGTGTGACAGAGTTTCGGCCACAAGCACATTGAGTCTATGAGGAAATTTTAGAGGATAGTAAGCCCTATAGGTATTTTGACACTTGTGCCCACGACTTGTTTGTTCGCAGAGTCTGTCACCTCCCCGTTGTCTAGGGCGAAAATAGCACCAAATTTCATCAGGTTTAGGCCAGGGGAGAATGTAAAAGCTTGTGAATATGATCTGATTTTGGTAGAGGAATGGTCATGTGAAATTATCACTGTGTAAATCCGCTGTATGATGGCATTTAATTTTTCTGTGTGTCTTCATTTGAATACCCCAAATGCCATAAAAGTTCGACTGTAATCTACTATTATGACCGGATCAGTAACTAGGACCTGTATCCACCCTAGGTCGCATAAACTGAATTTTCCCACACTAACATGAGTGAACCTCACGATTCCGTTGTATCTCATCTTGTAAGTGAAAATGTTGTCTAATCTTTTGTATTCGTGTTCTTAATATAGTGATTTTGTCACGGTAACTCCGAGGAGCTCCTCCAGTGCTGTTTCCTCCGGCTTGTCTCCTTAGGCATCAAACTGCTGACACTGCCACACTTGTGGGAGTATGATGTAGCGGTCAACCTGCTAAGACCATACAATGAGCTACCAATAGGAGAGTTCCGATTGGGGTCGAACCTGCAGTCCACTCCAGGCGAGAATACCTTTTGGGAAGTAAGGCTGCGTTAATTTGAATGGAAGCGTGAGCACTAGTCATATGATTGTGGAAAAATTCGACTACCACTTCTTCATCATCTTAAACGAAATAAGGTCAATACATCTCATGTTTGGCTATGAAACCTTCCAAATTCTCCTCTGGCACCAATGCTTATCGCTTGCTCAGTTGAAAAGCTCAATTTGCCTAAACCAGCTAAAGTTGTATCCATTCAGAAAAGAGTACTGGCCAACCATTGGATTCCTCTCCGTACAGTTGCAACTTTCGAGGCATGATAATCGGCAAACCTGATAATAGGATACACGCCAAATTTGGCTTGAATTAGCAACACTTATATTGTCTCTACGAGCTAAGTATTAGATTAGTTGATTAGTTAGATCATAAAACGGCTCTTATAACTAAATATTGATAATAAAGCTTGATAGTTTCTTGAGTTTATTGATGTTCGATGTAGAGGACAATAATAAAAAGCTTATATTGAGAAGACCATAAGGCTTATAGGGCTCATGTTTCCCCGAAAGCTCCTCCAAAACAGGATTAATGTTTGAGTGAAGAAAGTTACAAATCAAAGCGCCGAGGCGGTAAACAGCGTCACCAGCCAACTCTTAACCTGCCAAACTTGAGTTTTAATACATCTTTTAATCAATATGGTTTTTCTAGAATAATAACAGTTATATTCGTCCTAATTCGTTTAAGATGATGAAAGAGTGGTAGATAAATTTAAGGGGAAAATTCACCTACCATCTTGAAGTAAAAGGTGGTTGGCAGGACTTCGTGATGTGATCTTACCGAAAACCGATTGAGACTGTTGTATTATGCGAAGAAGTACGCGGCTCACCGTCCTGCGACCCCGATTAAACTATGCTAAACTTTCGTCCGTATTGTGGCATACATCTCGGAGTCCGAATACATACTTCACGAAATAAAGCAAAAATATACTAAACCAAGAGTCAAGGTGGCTGGTTGCAACCCTGGTCGCTTTTTCAATCGCCTAACTACGCGATCTAAATGAGGCCTTCCATGATTTGTCTGGCTACTTCAACCTTAGTTTGCATGCCTGCAAATGAAGGAAGTTACTTTACAAACCGGAAGTACGTTCGGTGGCAGCTGTTTCCTTACACAAATAAACTAGTGCACGATTGTCTAATGTTGATTTATGCTTGGGCTTGTGCTATTGTGTGAATGTAATGTTCATGTCATGGGAAGTGTGATAGTCCGAGCTAGATTTGAGACCAATCCAGCCGCCTTCGCTTATTCTGTAACTCTTCCTGCAATTCCTCTCCTCAAGCCTATTCAGCAGCCCAAAATAGTTACATTTCAGTTTTATACACTCGTTCTTCATATTAAGGACGTTGGCTGCTTTGTTAATTTCTATAGAAGTACCGTTTTCCGAGGAGACCACATCACTAATTACGCTCAACGAACTTTTCCTTCGAAATCGAGAGCCATGTCACAATATAGCATTAAGACATTCTTCGATACTCGGTTTTTCTTCATGTCCTCAAAGTACGTGCGGCTTTCATCATTTTCCGAATGAGTCATTATAAACAACAACTAAGAAATTGTTAGCCAGGCCAGTGTATCACATGCGTTTTTTGAAAATTTGTTCTTCCCGCAGATTACTTAGATTTTGTATTATTTCCAGACGTAATTTAACTTGTATGACTAAGACTAACATTTTGGACGTATTCCATGTTTTGGTTTATATTAGACTTAAGGAAAACATTGCAAAGCTACATTTCTTGATGAGAATTAAGACTAGAATTAGGCAAATCTTGTCTGAGGCTCTCAATTCGGAATACTTCCTTAAGCTCCAAAGTATATCGGATAAGTTACATGACAGTTTTTGACAAGTTAGGCAGACACATGGTAAAAAATTAAGAACTTTGGGTATAAGAATTAGATCAAGGAAACGACTCATATTTACTGAATTAAAGGGTAAGGAAAGCGGTTACCAGAAATTGGTATATCTGTCCAAAACTTCATTGGAAATTTCGACTGAGGTCCTAGCAAAGGGCTTAAACTTTGTCTTCCTAACTGGTAAGGACCTCAAAGAGGAAACTTTGGTATAATTGATAAGTTTAAAGCATAATTTCCCAGAGGATACTGGGAGTGACTTCGAATTACAAGTTGTCCGTTTAATTGATGGCCATGTAGAAGCACCATATAAGAGTAAGATAGCTATTACTATTATAAGGAAACTTAATGCAAATGACCAATTATTATTAAGGGCAGACATAAGAGGGGCTGAAGTACTTATAGCTAGGACTGATTATGTGGAGAAAATGTTAGTGCACTAGACGATGATACGGAATATAAAATCATAATTACGGACCCGACAGAAGGCCCTAAGGTCAGACTTAAGGGTCTTATGCAACAATGTGTAGACCGTAGAGAGCTGGAAAAGTGGAAAATGAAGGCACTTCTCCAACGAGATACTAGACGCCCAAATGCATATGGTCTGCCGAAAATCCATTAGCAAGGTACTCCCCTTAGGATTATTGCAAATAATAGAAGTACTCAGTCAATACAAAATTGTGAAACTTGAAAGTTTTCAGTAAAGAACTCCTACGACTTTATTAAGTTAATTGATGATCAGACGATGGAAAGAGGAGATTTGCTGGTAAGCCTCGATGTAGAGTGTCCACGTACACTGACATTCCGATAAAGTGGCAATAAAGGCGCTAGAATTAATACTATATCAATTTTCTTATCCACTATTTTAGCTACTTTCTATATGGCCCAATTACAAGTTCGCGTGTTTCAAGGGTCACTCATAGTTCCCAAGTTATTAGTTCGCTATATGGACGACTGCTTTGCTGTTTGGCAACACTGCAAATAGAATAAATAGAATAGATGTCAATACTAAGTTTACCATGGAGTTAGAAAAGGAAAATAATTTGCATTTTTTGGATGTATTAATGAAGGAAGGTAATAAGTTAGGTAGAGACGAGTATAGGAAACATATTAATTTCTTCTCCAACCATACATATAGAGTCAAAATAGGAGTTATGGCATCGATGATATTAGGGAGTCTGTGTCTAGCAGACGTAAACCACACGGATCAGGAGATCGGTAGATTGAGTTATATACTAGATGTTGTTTGACCTTGTTTTCGCAACTCGGTCATATTGGTTGGAAGGCCTAGAAGCAGATCCATTGTATGCATGATAATTTGCAAAGTTGGACCACGAAAGTGGTGCATTCCCAGACATTTTGCCGGCATCGTAGTGAGCCTTGCCAGCCTTAGCACCACATTACAACTCGTCAAATAGATAAGTGATCAAATGTGTGCTAAACCGTTGTGGTATCTCTCCTTCTGTTGTAGGCCCTTTACATCTCCTATATCCTCGTATCACGCCTTCACTATCACAATTATTTGGTGTGCCCTTTTGAGCGGCGTCATGAGAACCCTCCACACTCCACCCTGACGTTCCCACCCTCCTTCATTCTGGTGCTGGGAGTCTTGATCAGAGTCTGCAGTCCTTCCTCCCGGGTCTTATCACAGTCTCTCTCTTGCCCCGTAAGATCCGTCTGCTCTCTCTCTGGTTCACGTATTTCATTCGATCCCTGCCAGCCCATCTGTGCAACTTGAGGCGTTATTCGCCCTCCCCTGCGTCTGGGTGACTATTCGAGGCTAAAGACTGAGTAATTCTCATAGTCAAGCCTTTGCTACATGGAGCACGTCTATGGTACAACAGACCTACTGTCAGCCAACTAGCTCTAGTCTCTCCTGTTTCTATCTCTAATACCAAGTCATTGACATGTTATGCCCTAGTCTCTCGTTTGCCAACCCACAAATGCTGTGGTACTGCTTGCTTTGATTAGGTTCACTATTGAAGCAAGTCATAGACTTGATATTAGGGATAGCAACAAGATAGCTGCGACAGCAACTGGAGCTAGTCCGCTGACAGTAGGCCCGTTTTGCCGTAGACGTGGTCCAT
This sequence comes from Protopolystoma xenopodis, assembly GCA_900617795.1. Classification (NCBI taxonomy): domain Eukaryota; kingdom Metazoa; phylum Platyhelminthes; class Monogenea; order Polystomatidea; family Polystomatidae; genus Protopolystoma; species Protopolystoma xenopodis. The sequence continues at coordinate 8,395 of CAAALY010000459.1, forward strand.
GTAGCAGAGGCTTGACCATGACAATTACGCAGAGGCTTTAGCCTCTAATTAGTCACCCAGACGCAGGGGATGGGTCATAATGCCTCGTGGAGGGCAGATTAGGTGGCAGGGGTCAAGTGAAATACTTGAACCAGGGCGATAGCAGACGGATCCTACGGGGTCAGAGGGAGCCTCTGATAGGACCTAGGGAAGGAGGACGGCGTAACCCTGATCAACATTCCTAGAACAAGGGTGAAGTGGGGTGAGAACGCTAGCGTGGAGTGTGGAGAGTTGCCATGACATCCGCTCAGAAGGGCAAACCATACCACATTGAATAAGCAAGTAAAAATTGTGATAGGAAGGCGTGATACGAGACTATAGGATTGGTGATTAGCACAGGGGGAAGGAGAGATACGATTGTTTAGCAGACAATTGGTCAGACGATCGGCTTCACTTGTCGCCATGACGAGTTATAGTGTTGTGCGAAGACAGGTAAAACTTCTGAAAATGTACCACGTCCACGGTCCTACTCTGGGAATGATCATGCATACAATGGACTCCGGACTATGTGCGTTCCTCTAAGTCGTCCTAACAATATGATCAAGTTGTAAAACCGAGGTCAAACTACCTCTATGCAACGAAAGCAGACTGTGACCACACAAAAGGCCACACCATCTTGGTCTGCATACCTTCGATTGAGGTGTATACTGTTTCAAAACAATTTTCCATTAGGATTAGTATACAAATAAATATAAATTTTCAATAACAAGATTAGCGGAGTTTGCTATCTGGAGTGGGATAGACAATTGCATCATTTTACGCGGTTCCTGATTTTGCCTTCCTGTCAGCTTGCGAAAATGTTGACTGACCTTGTGAAGAAGTGGACCATAAAAACAATGTATAAATAGAAATCAACACTTTCTTCAGTGGTTTTTTTCATCTGGAGAATTTTCAGACCAGGTTGCTACAAGGTTTTGTGCTCATGTGGCAAGATCTAGGCGGGGAGACCTGCAGACGCATCAAGAAGAATCTATGCGAACATAAATCCGTCTGTAAAGGTCAATGGTTCTAAAAATCTGAGCTCTAAGCAAATGGCTAATGCAGGACACTCAATAAGCTGGTCCAAAACAACGTTTTGCGGGTTGAGGGGACTTGACAACAAAGCTTAAGATTAGGGAGTCGATAGAAATGAACAAAGCAGCTAACGTCCGGAATAGGAGGAACGAATGTATAAAACTAAAATGAAATGATTTGTGGCTGCTGGATAGGCTTAAGGAGTGGGAAAAAGAGGAAGTGCAGGAAGAGCCACTGAATAAGAAAAGGCGGCTGGATTGGCCTCGAGTCTAGCTCGGACTATCACACTTCCCATGATATGAATATTACATGCACACAATAGACAATAGCACAAGCCCAAGCATAAATCAGCATTATAGGATCGTACACTAAAAAAGCGACCAGGGTTGCAACCGACCACCTTGACTCTTGATTTAGTATAGTTTTGCTGTATTTCGTGAATTATGGATTCGTGCTCCCAGAAATCTGTCACAATACAGACGAAAGTTTAGCATAGTTACATCGGGGTCGCAGGACGGTGAGATACCTACTTCTTTGTATGATACAACAGTCTTAACTACTTGTTGAGCTTACTTCCATTTCGAATAGAAGTGTTGGGTGAAGATATTCGAAGGTCGGTTCCACCAGAAGACGACGGCTGATTCCTCTTGACCAGCTGTCGATTGGCTTTACTGG
>CAAALY010000460.1:0-10118 GCA_900617795.1 Protopolystoma xenopodis
TAAAATAGTCATTTTCAATCATTCTTAATTCTCGTTGATATTTCTGAATAGTACAATGATGTTTGTGATTTAACGCATTTTAAAGTAAACTATTTGGCAAGTATAAAGATGCAAATATTTGAGCTTTACGCTTTGCTCACTTATGGTGCTTACATTGGTGGAAAAATTCCTCTACAGTTGTTTTGTAACAATTGATTACAATTTCTCCCTTTAGTGCATTTATTTTAATTGCATTTAAAGTATTATTATATTCCTAAGAAGGATGTGGGCTGTCTCTAAAATATAAAATGCTTGCCCCCCACAACTCCAAAGATGGAGGCCCAGAAAAGAAGAGATAAAAGGAACAAATAGTATTACCAATTATCCCATTTTGAAACGGCCGAATACAGTATGGGAGAGCTGACGATCGAGAGAGAACTATCGAAATATGGCGCCAAATAGAACATTCGAAACCCCGCGGGCCACGGCGGAGTGGAGAAAGAGAAGGAAAAGAACATGATAGATTTAGACAGGATGTTAGCTCCTTGTCATACCCTTGTGTGGTATTCCATGTCAACTTTTGATTGGACGATGCGGTGCCAAGCTTTGATTAGGCAACGCAAGGTAAAGAGTCAAGATTAATCACACACTCACGTGATTCTGCGCCAAAGGATGTTGAGTCATGGCTACAAATGGGATGTGACTAAAACTAAACATTGAATGGGAACAGTGTGGGGATAGGTCAGTACAGTATGACATGTGATATCCGACAGTCTAAATGATACCAAATACAGCACATGCTATTCGGACGAGAAGTGCGCATCTTTCAAAACTATACATATTTTATTTTCAAGGCAGATTCCGTTAGACTTGGGGTAGCGAAACACTTATTCACATGCAAAATTGCGCAGTTCTATAGTTTCGATGACAGGTACCCATGTAGATAAATTGTAGCTATGGTAGTAATTATGTAGCTTCGCTTAACCTGAACTTTGAATTTAATCGGGCATGTATTAAAAGGAAAATATTAGCACCAAATCACATCTCAAATAAATCCTAGTATATTGCTTACGGCGAGGATATGGCTCCTAATACTAAATATGCATATATGTACATATATATATATATATATATATATAAAATCAAAGCTCTTCTACGTCATAATATTAAAAGTCATTCTTTATCCATCCGTAAGGTTCAACTGGCGAACAAATTCAGCCTCTAGAATAAATAGTACTTCAGACGTAGAGAAAAATATGAAATAATATTTCTAAAATAAAGAACAAAAAATTGCACGAAATATTTCGTGGGAGGTAAATATCATGCACATCTGTCTAGTCATGCGGCAGAAAGTAGAATAGTATAGGCTTTAATTAGCAAGCCATTTGCTTATTTTGCTCGAATTTATCGAGGTTAGGATCGAAAGAAATATAAGTAATGAACACTTGAGGCTAAGAGAGATTTCACATAAGATATACGTATAAGGCTATCAATAGATTTATGTTCTTCTTGTCGTCTAAATTACTGGGATTATTAATGCCTTATGCAAAATATTGCTCAGAAAATATGAGTTCAACTCAATTAGATCGCTTAATTTTCCAATAAATAAACTTTCAATGATGGCACACTATTAGAATGAACCTACAATGCTTTCGCTAGCAACGAAACTTACTTATACCTTGAGAAACGGCCAATGCAAACGATACAGACGACTTAATAACAGACTCAGAGCCATTTTGAGACTAGTGAGAGAGTACTTGATATCCACGTTGGAGACTATTCCCCATAGGGATTCTAGGATGGGCAGAAATCAAAGAGAGAGGTGCATGGAATAAGGGCAGTCACTTGAATTTGTTGGTAGGCCAAGATGCCCTCATCCTCTAGTCGAGGAGAATGCAAGCCGAATCTGTCCACTTCGAGAACCTATAGTGTTGACGCGAGTTTGCCATGGAGATGGATTGACATCATTTAAGTTATTTCCTAATTTATTTGACAGGAATTAAATGTCGACTTATTTAATTTTCGTCCGTCAAAATGTTTAATAGCCAAAAGCAATAATTTATGCAAGTGAAAATGTCCTAAATGTCTACTTAATTATCGTCTTTTCTCGGTCTTTAAGATTGAATTTGTCGAATAATTGTGGGTATTTTTTCCAGTCTAGCAAAATTTGAACGAATTAAGTTTCTGTTTAGTAAGTCTATTTTTATATGTAATAATAATTTACCCGAAGACGGACACTTTATATCCTATAAATTATCTTTGTCGGCAAAGTAAAATTCTGTCCTTTACTATAATAACTCCGAAAAGCTTCATTGTAGATTATCAAAAGAAATCTTACGACACAATGGGATGATTAATAAAATTAATATGATCCGGCTTTAAGGCATAACAACCCATAAAAGTTAATGTCTGTATATTATACTCCCATATCATTACTTGTGTGAAGGCTCCTGCAATTTTAAATGTCATAAATAAAATTTATTCTGATTGCATAGGACTTCATTTTTGACGCGAGCTGTACTGAGACTATCAACAATTATTAAATAAGAACTTTACTCCGCCTAAGTAGAATAGATTGCTTTAAGGTCTTATAATTGAATTTTCCTACAATGAAAAGGTAGTAGCAACTACAGGTTTGTCTAATCACCACTCTCATTTCATACTTGTCTAAAAGGTCACATCTGCCCTGTGACCCATGGTCATGCACAGCTTTGTTGTCAACTGGCCAAGTGTCGCTAACCAACGCAAACGATCCAGCTTCGAATCCGATTGGGGATCAAAATTGCAGTCAGTTCTGGAGGCGGAAACCATTGGGCCAGCAAGGCTAAGTGAAATTCAAAGTTTTCATGAGCTTATCGAATATTACTTTAGGCCATAGAGGATAGCTCAAGTTTGTAGAGAAGTTCTGTAAATCTGAGTTCTATTATTATTCTAGGACTGTTGTCATTAATTCTTGGCGGAGCAAAGTTTAAACCTTATGAAGGAACCTCCCATTCCTGGATTTAAATTATGTCATGGTCAGGTATATGAAGAAAAATTCTAACTTACTCGACCTCGGTTGTTATCGTCTGAAATTATTGTATACTTATGCTTCTTTTTCTTGATTAATGTACTCTAATTTTGAAGTATTTTATAATGCTTAAGCATCCCTTTTCGAAGAGAATAGCAGACAACTTACATGTCATTGTTTGTAACTTTAAGCATGACTGCCTAATTGAGGAATGTCTTTCATATGAACGACTACATAGTCAGTATGATTGACCTAAGTTAATCACCGACATGGAGGGAAAGATTAAATTCACTATAAACATGGAACTGTATGGTAGGCAAAATTTTTTAATGTAGCTTACGTATATCATTTTAGTCAAGCTTGTCGGGTAAAATTAGGATTGTGTAATTAATGAGAATAGGACAAGTGGGACAAATAAATGAGAAATGTTAGGATAATCCTAAAGGTGAACAATTATCTATTAGGAGTAAATGATAGCCATGTGAGAAGACCAGGAAATAGAATAGTAGAGAACCCATAAAGCTGGAGCAAGTTAGCGGTCTGTTGACTTAATGAGGAGTGAACTTGGGAAAATATATAATAAGGAAATTACTCTTTCCCCAATAACGCCTTATTTTCGGGAATTTTCGGACACGAAGCATGAACTAACCAACTGCATTGTGAAATGTCTTAATGAATGGAAGAAGTTAGATGAACTTTTCTTAAATAAGGCTTTCACGCTCTAGCAATGTCTCTCATGTGTCACACGATAACTTGTCTCGGATTTATTGAGATACCAGAAGAATGCATCGAAGGCGCTGGCGTTAAGCAACGACAAGGTGAACTTCCTTCGGTTCCAGTGAGGATAGGCTTGGTAAAAAAATTTCAGCGAAATGAAAGCTATGTCATCAGGCGTTAACTGTTTAGAATGATTCTGCCTACTTTCCTGTTGAGAGCAAAGTATTTTCAATTGGAGGAACCAATTACTATTTAGAGTAGGGCATCAAGCTATATAAAGCTTGAGTGCGATAGAGAAATTCTTAATTATGGTGTCGCTATTCCTCAATCCCATTCTTAATGCAGGGAGATCAAGGACCGATTTATTTGCTGGATAATCTGTGATGGTAAAAATATATTCGACGACAGAATTCCCCTCCATCTAGCAATATATGGACGGATTTTAATCGGGGCAGAGAAAATTTCCAATCTCGCCTGGATAAAGAAACGATTCAGCACAGTTATTTTTTGTGACTATACTGGAAATTGGTTGGTTTCAGCAACTGGATAATCGATCATTCTCAAAATTCCCCAATTTTGTAGGATAATATTAAAAATGATATTCCCTCTATCTACATTAAGATGCTTTCATACAGGGTGGACAGTATTTGAGACCTCAATCAGGTGGAACATTGGATGTTTGTATTGAAAGACAAACACTTAACGACCTAAATTTAATCCGTATAAGCATAATTTTTTAGGCATGGCAGGTTTCCTTCAATCAACCTCTTCAATATACAATTTATTATAAAGCGATAGCAGTGCGTTTTCTCATATTTTTTATAATTATTGGTTAGTTGTAGAGATCATAAACTTGTTAGTTATAAAAATTCAGGAGTGTCACCTGGTGTTATGAGGAGTTATGGCGACGCCAATTACCAATACTTAAAAATATATTTGATTTTGCATTGAATCTCAACGCTTTATGCATCTCAAATGGCAGATTGACCATAATTATGAGCTCATCTTGACATCAAACGGTTCATGTAACTCAACTGGTTTTAGGTTGTGTCCTCTCTCTTAATCCTGACGGAGCTGATGCTGAGACAAGATGCCGTAGGCGAGATCAAAGCTGCAGTTCATTCGGAATGACATCAACATTTTGGAATTGATGTCATTTGAACTTCAATTATAAATCAGAACTTCTCTTTAGATCACAGCTGAAAAAGCCATTCTCATTTACAATAATACAATACGAGAATTATGATATTTAAAAGTTCAGGCAAAACGTTGGCGGATATTTCCCTGCATCAAATGAATAGTCTATCTCTTTCTAATCACCAAATCAGCTAACAAATGATTTTTAATTCTAAATTAATGTTATATTCATCCCTTTTGCGGTGTAACTACGTAACGGATAAGTGATGACACTATATTCTAGCCATCCTGCCTTGCATTTATAGTTTATTACAGAAACATCATCCAAATGTTATTTATGAGGGTTTTAAAAACTCTTAGAAAGAAGAGCCTGATCCAAGGTAACGGCATTACAAGGTAACCTACTTCTGAAAATATTGCTGGAACTAACCTCTTGTTGGAAAGAATACATATTTTTTCTTTACTCTTTTTAATATTTATCAAATTATGTGTAATTTGCTTGCTAAAATATCTAAAATATTTTTTTGTCCGACAACCATTTAGAAAGACAAGTGCACTTAAACAAAATGCGATCTCAAATGTATCTTCCTTCTATTGCAGAAGCAGTGGTGATCATTGCGGTGAATATCTGACTCTTTGTATGGAAGATCCATACCTGATACATTGTCGAAGCTCTTTTTTTCCATTTAAGAACACCTTACTGGCTATTTACAACCAAAATTATGTTTTTATAGAAACAGGTTTGCAAAACAATCTAACAATTAATCGACAGGAATAATGTACAGAAATTTATCTTTAGAACTTTTAACAATTCTCTCAATCAATAAGTTGGGTTATCATCCACAAATATTCTGAAAGTTGTAAGAAAGATTGTTCTTAGTTTAGCTATAGCGCTCTGATCTGTGTTAAAAAGTTTAGCTCGGATTGAAATACCAATATTCACAAGATGAGTAATTAATAAGCTACTATGATTTCAATCATTAAAGTTATTCCCACTTATACCTCCATCTTAAAGTGTAATATTTTTATGTAGAGAACAAAATACTTATAACTGATTAAACAAATGGATTTTAGTCGTCTTTATATATACATATATATATATATACTACAAAATTTCCTAGACAAAAGATATGCTTTCACAAGTATTTACTGAGTAATTACTTCTAGACATATTTAAACTTATCAGGAGGCATATTCAAGCTTAGGCTGAAAATAATGAATAAAGTCTGAAAAGTACAAACAGTAATATACATATATTTCTTTAATCATTTATGCACGTATATCGGTTTTGTGTAGCAAAAGAAAGGGACATTAAGCATGATTGGGCTGTCAAGCGGAAAGAAGGCGTAACATTTTTCGAAGAGTCTTTTTTTAAATACATATTAAAATATATTAGACAGGATATTTTTCAGTCTAGCTTCTGGATACTTTAAAGAGGCGAATGCTTAGGGTAATGGTGTTTTGATGAATTATTTGCAATTTATGATGTTGTGTGTTGAATTCTCAAAATAGCGATGGAGTATGTTGGAATTTACATTGGATGGTGTCAAAAAGGTAAAAACAATGTCAATTCTGTGGGAGATTATAAGGCCAAATATAAAGTGAAGTCAAGTTTTGTGATAAGAAATATCATTTGTATGTTGCCTTAAATACTCTTTAAATTGAACAATACTTGTTTGATGATCTGTACACTCTGGACTTTTTGTCTAAAAGTGAAGGTGACAGAAAAAAGTCAAGATTTAGTTTTTTCAAGGCATGCCAATGATAGCTGGTTATGATAAACAAATAAGCTCAGGAAAACAGTCTGACATTTTAATAATTAGAAAATTGTCTACTCATGTTTTGGGTGCAACCAGTCCCTCTTTGCGTGGAGCTTCATGCCTGGCATAAAGAATTCATGAAAATTTTTCTGGAACTCGAATGCTGTGGAGCAATTTTGCCAGAATATAGAAAAGAATTTAAAAGGCGATAATAGGATACTCTAAGAATTAAACTATGCAAGTCAGAGAAATAAAGGCAAAAAGAATAAAGTCTTTGAAAATAAATATGTATATGATTATAGGTAGCAAGGGCATAACGAAGTTATATATTTTTGAAGGGCTATAACAAAGTTGCAAAGTAAAGTGATATGCTCTTCGAAAGATTTTAATTTAAGTAAAATAGTGCATAAAAGAGTTTTTTGCTGTTAAACCTATCGAGGCACCGACCAAACGAAGGAAGACCATTTCATCTATTCTTTTATGTATGGTAATATTACATGCAGTGCTGAATAGCAACTTCATAAAGCCAGCTATTCGTTTGGAGTTAAAAGTATTTAAGCGATAAAGAAAAAAGAGAACAAGAACTGTTACTTAAGAAAGAATATCATGCTAAGATACAAAAGAATGGGACTACAAAAATATGGTTTCAATTCAGGTTAATTTATGCAAAAGACTAAGATGCAGAGGAGTTGAGAGAGAATAAGGGTGTGAAAATGAGAGATGGAATTTTCTACAAAGAAGATTTTCGCATCTGAGAGCCTTTCCTCAAGTCCTCGAAGATTAAAGATAGTCAACTAGGGAGCTAAAGTTTAATTGAGAATAACCGAAATTAATTAAATTATATACCACTGGCAAATTAGAATCAGTTTAATTTGAGCAATAAGATAAATATAAATAAAATAACTATGCATAAAATTAATAAATAAAAATAATCTTGATATAAACAATAAAAATAAGATAAAGATAATTAATAGCAAATCCTCGAGGCAGACAATTTCAAGGTAAATAAAGAGAAACTAATGCATTTTGATCACTGTGAGTAAGAGCTTATGTCATTCAGAGACCTCCTATAATCTCTTTCCATCGGGCTTATTGAGGCAAATATAATAATTTAAACAGCTAATAGCCAAAATTGGTCTTCTATTTCTCGGATGGTACGATTTAGTCAGAATCATATTCTACTCAGCTATGATTTTCTATAGGTTCCAGGCAAGGTAAAGGTGAACAATTCACTATGAACAGAACAACAACGTATGCACACATAAGTGAAATTACATATATTATATATATTCAGCAGAGTTTTGTAACATATTTGCATTAATGCCTCACTCAAAACTGTGTAAATAACTGATTAATGGTTCAAAAAAGGAACGATAGAACCTTAAATTAGAATATAGCATATCAAGACTTTTAATTTAGGCAAATACACGAATAATTTGGATAATAATTAAAATTTTCAAACTAATTTCGCCACAGTTTGGCATTAAGGATAAAACAAAATTTTCTATAGGAAGGCGACAAAAAATTGTTTTTCCCGATTTGTTCAATTTCATAATAAATAAGACTACTCTTTTTAAACGTTCTATTCGCGGACTTATTTGTCCATGCAAATTAAAATGTTAATAAAGTATTTAAAAAATTCTCGTTCACTGTGGACTAAAAAATAGCTTTAAACCAATAGGAAAAGTGGAATACTGAAAAATGATGATTAAATGTACAAAGTTAGTTGGCTATGATGCAGGTGTAGTTGATGTGTACACAAGTTGACAAGTAAGAGTTGGTTGAAAGAGGACAAACAAGAAAGATTGGCAAAATAGTATAGCCAACGTAAAAAGGATAACAATGATCAAGTCAATACTACATCGAACTTATTCTGTGCCTACAGAGTGAGACGAGTCTGAGGCAAAGTTCTGTATGAAGTTGGTCTTCTAGCAGAGGAGGCCAACCGATTTGTAACATCTCAGATGGCCCGCAATTGGCACGGAAGAAAATACGATGAGCATATTCGGTACAGGAACTGGCTCAGTTGAAGATACAACATTGTCTAAGTTATAGTTAAGGCAAGCATCGGGACAATGCACAGGTTATGCAGGCAGTAAGCGAGCCGAACACAACATGGTCGTGCACGATGGCTAGAGCTTAATAGGTTGCCAAAAGTCAGCATCAACTTATGCTTAATGCTAGACAGTTGACCAGTTTGGTGAGAAAAATCACAGTCCGACAATCGGCTCGAGACGGATGGATATACTGGGTTGCTCGACGATGAGATAAGTCGGGATGAGAGGTGCTGACAAGTGGTCTTAGGACAAAATGAGTACTTTAAAATGGATGCGAGTATCGTGTCAAGAGGATAACGTTAGTAGTGCGAAGGAGTAGTGCTACACCAAGAAAACTCCACACGTAAAAGGGGGAAGCTTTGAGTCTAATAAAGTCTATACCCTTTCATGCTGCGGACTTAATAAACTAATATCTTATAATTAATAAATAGACTAAATAAAATATTGTAAAATAAAATACCCAGCATCTGCATATAATATTAAATGATCCAGAATTACTTTTATGTCGCAAATGCCCCTTATAAAATAAACAATGTTTATTATCTTTCCTTTTCACTTCTTAATACATTATTGCCAGTATCGAATAAACTAAAAATGATCTTTTTCAATATTTAACTATCTGCATTAATATATTCTTTACTAGTTCAAGGGTAAAAGCCACATAAAATTTCTGCATACAATAAGGCTGTTAAGGCCAAGGTAGGCTAAGTGTGTGTCCAAAATTTAAGATGGAATCAACGAAGAACAGGCGTACATATTGCATGTATTTTTTCTCTAGAATTTAATATAAATAAAAAGTATCTCAGAGCCAGTATATAAAGAAATATAACTACTAGTTATTGAGTTATTTCTAAATTTTATGTCTTTTAACAGTTAAGTAAGTTATCAAAAGAAGAAGACATTTTATTTATCTTAAATGGCTCCATGTGCACAATATTGAAATTTTTAGTAGATAAAATGAGATAAAATCGACAAGCGTTTCATGCCATTAGAGCCATTCTTTGTATTGAAGATACTTCACCGTAAGTATGCATCAACATAAAAGTATTCTAGTGTGTGAAGACCAAGATTGTGTGGCTTTTGATATGGTGGCAGAAGGAAAAATCAGCCATCAAAGATTCTGCAGAAATATGGATACAGAAAGATACGAAATAACGAAACACATTGCATAGACTGGACACGAAATCGACTGGAAATTGACAGAAGCCTGGCCGCATTTGGTGTAAATACAAGAAAAAACATGGAACGAAAAGCCACCCAAAAGCCTCACTGAACGGAAGCTAATAAAAAGGAAATTTGAATAAGGCAGAAGTAGTGGAAACTTAGCAAACTGCCTAAGCAAAAATAAGACGACTAAATCGAGCTAATATTTTTAATTTTACGAAAAGAAATCGTAAGGAGACCAGAGAGGAACAATCGTAAATCAAGAGAAGATGTCTATAGTGAGTCTATTCAAAT
>CAAALY010000461.1:0-10115 GCA_900617795.1 Protopolystoma xenopodis
TAATGTTTTTCTACAATTAACTGAGGTCGCTAATGAGCTTGATGAATATTTAAATTTAGCATAAATATCAAAGCCAAAATATTAATTCATACTTTTGAAAATGACAATGACAACTCTCAATTAACATAATTTGGTAAAGAAAATAAAAATAAATCTCACTTTCGAAGCTCCTAAACTTCGTGACAATTTTAAATGACTTGCACTATTGAGAGATCTTCCACCTTGAGTCGACTTTCCAGCAATTGTAGAGGGCTGATAACTAACAATACTAGCACTTCGCATTGCATATCCGGGTCGGCCAACATACGAGCCATTTTGTATCTGATTACTTCCTATAACTGAACCTGTAATACCATAGCCATTTTCATTTGAATCTCTTTGAGCAGATACCAGAACTTCAAATGGTACATGTGCTGTTTGATTATAATCTAATTTTGAGCCAGAACGGATATTACTAGCTCCCCCAGAGAGAATAGAACCAGAAATAATGGACCCATGTCCACCATTAGCATTTTCTGTTGCGCCTGTCGTATATTGTTGATTTGATTCTCCTGATCGTAGAGACGAATTACTGCCTGTTCGATATAGTTGGTTTTGTCGAGCTTGATGATGCTGAAGCCTAACAAGATGGCTTGACATGGATAATTATCCGTGTAAGCTAAAAAGACAGGTCATTAAAACCATAAAAAATATATGCTGATCAAACAATACAAAATAATTAAGCATCTAATAGAAATATAGATAGTTACAATAAAGATACCTCGAGCAAAGTAAGTGAGTAATGAGTCAGCGCCATTGACGCATTGCGAATTAGAGATAATAACGTGACGCAAGATAGTAAATCAAAGCATAGGAAGAACAACCAGAAAATAAGTAAATGTCAAGTTTAAGAGAACTTCAAGAAAAAATCAACTGATCCATAAAAGGATGAAATCATACTTTATATTGAGGAATAATATTTGGTTTAAAAAGAAGTTTATCCTTAGAAATAAAAAACACTATTAATAAATATTGACAATAAAACGATAAGTAAGCAATTCAGAAGGAAGTTAAAATAGCTAGATTTAAAGTATAAAATTAATGAAGAGTTTTTTTCAATATTATAAAGCAGCAATTAAAAAAATTTATAAAATAAACACAGTATATTAGTTAATAATACAAATAATACGATTTTCTATTACCTATACAGAAATGATTGTAAATAACTGAATTTCCACAATACGTTTAAAGCCGTAACAGTAAATAAAAGAAAAAACAATCAAATAGTTAAAACAAAATCTTAGAATATTAAAGCTTCTAAATAGTCTTAAATTGCTATATATATTTAAACTGCATTATTAAAAACATACAATTTAATATTTTTTAGAAGGATTGTTATTATTTGACGAAATATCTCTAAGTATTTGCATAGGATAATACTATTAATATTCAGATTAATGATAAATGCTACTCTTAATAATCACGTTTAACAATACATTTTCAGGAAAAAATGTTTCATTTAATTAATTCTCTTAATATTTTTTTATTATGATTATGTATATAAATAAGTAACTTTAAATATTATTTTCATATTCTAACAACATTTAAATTTAAAGAATATATAATTTATAGATACGAAGTCTAACTAGGCTTAGATGAATTACCTGAGATCACATTGTTTAAGAGACCTTATTTCATATGAAATTGGATTATGAAGAGATGCGTTACTTGATCCTACCAGAAGACGACGGATGAATTCCATTTTACTACAAACTGCAGGCTGACGCAATCAATGAGATTTCTTCCTTCACTTCGGGCGCAAACTAGCTGGCATTTCGTTTATCATATGATGATGATCATCAAAGCTTAAACACATTCTTGTTAAAGTCTCAATTTAACACTAGTTCAAAAAGACTTTGCGGCTCTATCTTTCTTCCTATGAATACTAATAACTAAATACGAAAATGCATAGGGATAGATAGATATAGGATGGCTTGCCGTACTGTATTTGGAAGAAAAAAAATTAAAAGCTTTCCTAATCTTCTCAAACTAAATAGATAAAAATTCAAATTAACCATAGATGTGGAAAAGAACGGACACTTACCGCTCTTGGATGTAGATCTCATTTGCTCCGAGGAAGCTTTCATGGACAAAACCTTTCTGAAATATGATTCAATAAAAATTAAGTTTCAATCAAACCATACTTATGAGATCACGATTGGAATACTGGAGAATATGGTCATCAGAATCTTACGACTCACTTTTTCTGAGTTTTAGAAAGAAGAACTAGGAAAACTAACTCAGATTTTTCTTGAAAACAGGTATCCAGAAAAAGTAAAATCATGAGAAATAAGGATGGTGATAAATAGATGAAGGATGTAGCTTTTGAGCCGAAAGTAAGAGGAGCAGAGGAAACAATAGATATGGCTACCATTTAGCGAAGTAACTCGGAAACTACAGCTAATACTTAGAAAATGGAACATTCATTATCCTGAAAGAAAAGAACTATTCTCTTAATTAGCCTGATCACACAACAGGAAGAAATCAACAAAATGGAGTGCGCCGGAGTTTACCGCCTAAACTGAAAGGACTGTGAACACAAATTCTTGGAGAGTCAGGAAGGACAAACTGCACAAGTGTCAAAGATCACCAGCGACTATGCATTAAAAAAATGCGGAAATATCGGAGAGAGCTAAACACATCGCTATTACCGGCTACACAATTGATTTGAATGTAACGGAAATCTGGCCTAATATGGGGCAAACACAAAAACGGAATATCAGGGGGGCGGTAAAAATCATCTTTTTAAATAAACCTATTAAACACGAAATTGGAAGAGGGTAGAGTAAACAATAATTTTGTGCACAGCCCGAGTAGACTTGGAGATTCAACGAAGACATCAAAAGGAAGACGCTTGAGCTTAGGACAACTGTTCAACAACAGGAAGAGAAATTTCCATTAAGCGGGTTATGAGGAACAAACAGAAGTCAAGAAAATGCGACTGTAGTAAGAGGAGTTATCCGTAGAATTGTCCAAAAATTTACCCAGGGGCTTACCTGTGAGATGTAGGATTTGAAATAAAAGGGTATAGGTATAGGTGGGCTAGATAGAGGTCACCAGCGTGTGCGCATAGTTGTTGTGTGTAATGTCTGTAGCTGTGGCTAAATGTGAGTTTATTAGAGACAGGCTTGACCAAGGGGGAAACCAACCAATACACACATATGAATATCATCCCAGTAGCCTAGGATTATATGGGAATTTCAATTTGAGAGATTATAGAGGCGTGTTCCTCGCGATTTAATGGATAAAGGGTAGGCGGTGTATTCACACACAAGCGGTTATGTCTTAACCTGGACACATAGCCCAAAATAATTAGACAAAATGTGGGTGGAAATGAGGGATAGGATAATTGAGACATAGGTTTAGAGCCTAGGAAGAGAAATATTCCTAGGTACCGGTATTAACATAGTCACGGACATGAACATCATCTGCTTTAAATCCTCGAATATTGTGTAGTTGAGGACAGGAATTGAAGGCTCCTAGGCAGCAAGATTTCAGGCAACCAAACAGTAATTTTGATAGAATATATGAAGACCAAGATGTTGTGGTCTCTGTTATGGTCGCAGTCTCCTTTCGATTTATAGAAGTTGGTTGACCTCGTTATCGCAACTTGATCTTGTTGTCAGGGCGACCATATAGAACGCACCTAGTCCGAAGTCGTTTGCCATAGTAGTTGTTATGAATTTGAGCATCTGACAGTGAACCTAATACCTTCTCAACCGTTTTTATGTCTTGCAGTGGCCAAATGACAACCGGATTGAAAAAAAGAGTGAGACAGAATGTAGGTCAGAAGCCCTGCAAACGGCATCTAATACCGGTGATGGAGAGGATTACGCTACACTAAATCCACTTGTGACTACACTATCTTAGGCGAAATTGGAGGAAATTAGAGCAAATAATTGTGGGAATAAGTGGATGGGCCATTTGAGTGGTGTTAATAGAAAGGGATGCGGAACTAGAAGATTGGAAAAAAAATAGGGGCTAGGAGTGATGCCACAACGTCTGAACATAAAATTGGTCAAAAGTATTGCCTTCACTTGTCACATTTATTAGTTGTAGCTGTGTGCTTACAATGGCGCTTCTCACTGACGATGCTGGCGAAATGTTTGGGAGTATACCCAGCCAATGTTCCAATGTTGGAAATAATGAATATCCTAAGAGAGGACACAGGTCTAGGTGCGTTCTACAAGGTCTCCCTGACACACCGACCAAGTTGGATTAACAAGGTCAAACCAACACTATAAAGCATATCTACGTTTTAAGAATCTTTTTTACTGGTTCTATTACTTTTGCCCAAGTTTGTGTTCGTTTTCATGTCTATATACAAAATTGCTTCCAAATCATAGTTAGTGTCAGGCTCTGGTTATCAAGGATTTATGATGCAAGAAAAAACACAGACCAGGACTGTGTTGGTTTGTAAGCAAGTATGGTTGAGATAATGAGATGTAAGCTTGCAAGTATGTAATTCTGGTTAGGAAAAAGTCTGTAAAATCCTTTCAGTCTAAAGACATTGATATATAACGACTAAAGAAAAAGCATAACAGGAACTGTATAATCTCGAACGTTTGGCTTGGTTGATGAGCTTAATCTAAAATATAGGACAAGTGTGAATGAAGTTAGAATTATAAATGAGCATACAAGTTAATTCGCCTTCATATGAATGTCGGCTCAACGCTCTTTGCAACATTGAATCTATAAATCAAGCATGAGCACTTCTAACTTTATTCAACTCGATATGGTCTCCACCGCGTCTATCCTGTCTCTATCCGTAATGCCAAGCCTATGACTTCATATGCCCTAGTATCTTGTGTGCCAACCCACAAATATTGTGGTTCTACTTATTTTGATGAGGTTCAATTTAAAACTACAATATTTGTAGGCCGGCACACAAGAGACTAAGGCATAGGAATTCGTAGATATGGTATTATGGATATGAACAGAATAAATGCTGTGGAGACTAGAGCAAGTTGGTTAACAATAGACGTGCTTCATGAACCACGTCTATGAGCAAACACGTCTATTGTTAGCAAAATAGCGCTAATATCTACTACGTTTATCCTCTTCTATCGCTAATATCAATTCTATGATATCTTATGCGTCAGTCTGTTTTGTGGTTCTATCTGTTTTGATTATACTAACTGTATACGTCTCCTCTTGGTTTTTAAGTGTTAATTTCTGGTCGCCTTGCGAACTCTTTTCTCAAAATAAAAAATATTATCTTAATCCATCGTTTTCTTTTTCCTGACTTACTGCTTTCTGGTCTTCTTCGAGTTTGATTATGCAATGTGCAAAGTTTCCGCTGATGGTGCCTTTTTCAATTCTTCTGTTAATTAGAATTATTTTGAGCAGTAAATCAATGGCCTTCCGGATTTTGCGTCTTCTCCTATTTTTAATATATGCAACCAGCCTTTCTGTGGATTTCCATCGATTTTGTGTCCACTGCGTGTAATATTTTCTAGAATTTCGGATCTTTCCATATCCATGTTTTGCAGAGTCTTTGATGTTCCTTGATTTGAAGGACGATTTTTCTTCCGGTTTCATCGATATACTTCTGCTTACAGCTGCCGCATTTGGTGCGATAAACTTTGGTTCCGTTCACAGAAGGGCAAGCGTATCTGCCCTTTGCCGCCCTCCTGATTTCTGATCGGATTTTTACTAAATTCAAGTTGGAATCTGCAATTTATAACCTCTGTATTTTATTCTACAATTTTCTGGGATATCCGTTACTAAAGCAAATGCGAGTCAATCTGTTCAACTCCTCGTCCCAGAGTTTATTATCCGTTATTCGTAAGCTTCTGAGGAGTAAACTTATCAGCTCTTAAATCTTCATTCTGTAGTTTTGATGAGAGTAAAAATTAAGGATTATTTTTCGCATATGAATACTTTCTGTATATTCTCCTCATATATGTCTCGTTGGAGTGCATGAAAGGACAGTCCTTCATCCTCCTCCACCTCCATTGTGAATTTAATTCCTTTATTAAGTTGGTTAACAAAATTAAGTAATTCACTTAAATATTCCTAACCATGTGATCAACAAGCAAGTAGTGATCCAAGTATGGCGTAAGCACTTTTGGTTGCAGTGGTAACTTCTCAGATTCCCTTCCAATTTGTGAATGTATACATTAAAAAGAATGGATAAGAGTGGAGATCCCATCGGTAGTCCAAATATTGGTTCGTATATATTGCCGTTAAGTGTAAAATAGGTGGTCCTTACTGACAAGAAAAGTAGCCATGTAAACGATTTCTTCCGTATCCATTCTGCATCCAGGATATCCTCTTATCGCTTCAATATCTCCAGAAAGGCGCTTACCACGTTCTCACCTTAGATGTTTGTGTAGATGGATTGTACATCGACACTAATCAACATTTCTGTCCCCATCAGCCTAATGATTTTGATCCTTTGAGAAAATTCATATGAATTCTTGACGGCATTCGAGAGTCTGTCATTTACTTTCTTGAGCTTAAAGCCAATGAATTTTGCTTGTTGTGTATTGCTCCATGCTTGCAGTTAACTGTTAATCATAGTAGACTTCCTTCATTATGTATCTTTGGTAGTCCGTATCTGTCGGTGGTCTTGCGTCATTTTATTAAAGATTTCATCATCCATCTTTCAACTTCCTCATTATTTTGCATTTCTGTTAGCATATTCTTTAGTGCCCCGTTGATCTTTATGTTTGGATTATTCCTTAGTATTTGATAACTGTTCCGATCACCTAGGATCCTTTCCGTTTTCTCCGTGTAATGTTTCCTGTCCATTTCAACGGTTGCTTCTCTTTTATCCACCTAAAGAACTATTTGATCATTCCTTTGTAATTTTTTCCGTATACTAATCAATATGCTCCTCTGTATCAGTTCTTGATCTGCCTAGATCCGTGCGATTATTTCCATTTTCATTTCCGGTCTGTCTCCTGGATATTTATCCAACATGTCAACAACTTCCACCAGAATATCCCTAAGAAAGTTTTCTTCTTTACCTAGGGAACAATTTAGCCCCTTCTTAATGAGATACATAGTTTCAGAATCAATAGAGATTAAAGAAGGGTTTACCACATTAGCCCTATCATCGCCTGTAGCAGTTGATGCCTACAATACAGAATCATCAAAATTTGCTAAGACTGGTTTAGTCTTTGTTTGTTCCATATTCAATTAATTTCCTTTTATACCGCTTATTTATCACATTCCGGACTTTCTGTGACTTCTCGTACGTCATGCTATGGAGTTTTTAAAAAGCATCCGAAGTGAGAAACCTGCATATATCTTTCCTTAATCTAGACTTGATATCTATGAACTTAAATTGCTTACACCTCTCAGTCTCGTAACTTTCTTCTAATTTCTGGATGGAGGCATGACAAAGTATTTCATTAACTGTGTTTGAATAACACTTCGATATTAGCTTGCAAAATCGGGGAGCGATTCCATAATGTTTTCAACAATTTAAAAATGTCAAATAGCAGGAGTAAATTACAATCAGTGCAATAATACTTCCACAGTGTAATCGAAGGTATGAATACCAAAATGTTAAGACATTTTGTATTCTCACAGTCGCATTTCGTTGTATACAAGTTGTTTGAACTTATTTTCGTAATTTGTTCATATTTGAAGGAAGACCTAAAGGAACGCACCTACTCCGGAGTCCAAAGCATGCATGATAATTTCCATAGTCGGACCGTAGACGAGATACATTGCCAGACGTTTCTCAATCGTCGTTCTTGGCATCGCCAGTGGGCAATGTCATTGTTGGCATCACACCATAACTTGTCAAATAGACAGGTGAAGCCGATCTTTTGACCAATTGCATGCTAAACAATTGCGCTATCTCTCCTTCTACCCTAGGCTATTCACCAATCCAATATCTTCGCATCACACCTTCACTATAAAAATTTATCATTAAATAGGGCACGCATATTTTTTCCTCGCTAAGTAGGCTCCAAAATAAAAATTCTCAAGCTGGATGGGGGAATAACTAAAGTCTAAACCTTTTGAGTAATACACATGGTCAAGCCTTTGTTTCGTGGACCACGTCTATGATCAAACAAGACTACTTTTAGCCAACTAGCTCTAGTCTCAAATACGAATCCCTTCCAACCAACTTTCCCTTATAAATGGAGAGTCATGGCATAACATTTGATATAAGATTGCCTAAGCGGGCCGAATTGAATAAAAATACCTAGACAATTTGGGAGACATTCGTGAACATAAATGAGCTCAACTTACTCTAAAAAAGGGGTAACACACATCAACTTTAAACAAACAAGCTAATAGAAAGACAATTTAAGAGGTATAACTTACTTTTAGTGGAATCAACGTGAGAAAAGCAAAAACTTTATTTCAAAGGGTATGTATTAAGACAGGAGGCAGCATAATGGCTATACAAATATTTTTATCTGGAACTTTAAGTCGTAATAACCGAAATGTCATGAAAGCCGACAATAATGATCACTTAGTAATGGTAAAGTTAAATGTTGTCAAGTACGGCATTAAAGTCCTAGGGCCGTGCAAAACGAGCCTGAATTAGAGTGGGTTACAGAGCAAACGAGCCCTTAAGGCCTCTTCCTCGTCACAGTTACAATCATACCTTGTGTTAGCTTCTAAATATACTTTAAACTTAGGTTATTTAGTTAATTATAATGTCAAAATCTAGCCTTATTCATAAAAAATCTTACCCTTAATGCGATATGGAATTCTTGCATACCTTCAACTAATAACGACACCCGTCATAGTATGGCGAAACGTTACATGTAGAAAAGGCTCAATCTGGTTTCTATTCGGATTAAAAGCAAGGACAAAACTCCATCCATTCAAGAGTAACTTTTGAAATGCATGGCTGAGTGAAATTGAAAAGCATCATAAAACCAACCCATACATGTTTGATAAAAATTTAATCATCAGTTCTGTTTTAATTTGAACTAGATAGAATGTTCACAAAGCCATAATGATGATATAATTGGAGGGTCAGAGGACCTAAAATGTTAAAATAAAGTTAGACAAAATTTATTCGAATTAACAAAACGCCTGTTAAATCTAGGTGTCTATATACTACTCACTTTTTACAGACATAGTTGAGTACAGTAATCTTTTTGAATTCTACTTTTCACCCTAAACAAATAAGACTGGGTGCCAAATAAAAATGTACGTAAAACCCATACATGGTCTCTTGTCGCTCCGATCAAATAGCTAAAACGGAATCAAGTCTAAACTAAGCAGCTAAAAGAGACTGCGACCACAAATGATGCCACATTATCTTGGCCATCGTTAACACTGAGCGGAACAGTAAAGTTCGCGTGATTTCGGCCTCAATGGCGCCAAGCACTAGCTGCTCTAGCCACTCATCTTATGACCAAATGTGAACCACATTTAAGTAAGCCACCTGTGAATATTAGAGTTATTGATTCTGTAAACGCAACTCATTGCCTCATGCAAAAGATCATGTCAACATTATAAGCCATTTTATCTAGCCACTCGCCTATCTTCTATTCGACCTGGAATGGCTGGGAATGCTATACACTCTGACCTAGGTAGACTGTCGCCAGTTTAGGAAATAAGCATGGGGCTGTGAGGACAGATAGCTAAGTCACCGAGGTCTATAACATACTTGGTGGAGCACATTTTAAGATAATTGCTTTACGGAAGACAGACTATAACAAACCAAAACAACAGTATATGTTATCAGTTAGGGCACTACCGTAATGCTATGAGTATTATTAAAAATAGGATTCTCATTCATCATAATGGACTGTGTAATACAAGGCATAATTATAAAAAACTACAACTTTTGCTTGGTCTAATCACAATAGAGGCTGTGAATGCAAGCTAGACTCCAAAAATAAGTGAGCTTTTAATTTCGAGCGATTTGAAGTTCAAAAGAGGTTTTTAAGTGATTTAATATAAGGGATTTTTTATAAATGTTACGAGTAAAGGCAATATAAAAACATTTAGGCTACTTATTTCATCGCTAATTTCTACTCGTGACTGCAGATTTAACGTTGCGCCTTAATTTTCAAAAATGCAGACAGGTTTACGCTTGAAAAAGACATGATCCGATTTTATATAAGCAAAATAAATTATTATAAAGATGG
>CAAALY010000462.1:0-10097 GCA_900617795.1 Protopolystoma xenopodis
GAGATGAGATGAGATGAGATGAGATGAGATGAGATGAGATGAGATGAGATGAGATGAGAAAAGATGAGAATCAAACAGCTTACCTTGCGTTCCTGATGGCGTAGCTGCATCGATAGTGCCCGTGGCTGGAATATTATATATTAAATTAACTAATTGCTAGTGAATTATGCACTATTTATTTTTATTGATTTACTATGATGAGTCCAAATTTTGTATGTATGTAAATTTCTATAAATGCCAGATTGGCTTTTTATAGTAATCAACTGTGCAGGAATCAATATAAAGATATATTAAGGCTCGTATGTCCTCGATTGTATATTCTAATTTAATATTTTTATATGCTGTTCTAATGTTGACTCTAAAGTATGTACAGCCCAACTTACCGGAATATTAGCGTACTTCGACAGTACATTTAAACACGCAAGCAAATCTTCCTGTTATATCATTTGCCCTCTACCAGCTTAGGAAGGTGATGAGAATGTTTTATTTCACATTCACCCCAAGTGGGACCTTCTTTCTGTGAATTTTGAGCGTCGTGTCGAGGAAATACGTCTATTTTTTACTTCCCCATTTCTCCACCGCTAATATACGGATGCATTCAACATTGAAGATTGGCTTTACTGTTTCTGCAGGGTTCCCAGTCAGGATCATACACCTAAATTGCTCCTTCCTTGTCTGACTTTAAATGTTTCTCTTCGGTTCGTCCAAACCTCCTTATGACGCTATAAATCGGACTGTTCTCATTTGGTACCTCTACATGGTCGTCAATTGAAGGAGCAACTTGTAACTCGGTATCACTTCTAGTAAAACTTATGAGCTTCCTCGGTGTGGTCCTTCATATTTAGGCGTACATAAATTGGACATCTTCTGTGCTGTCGTCCAACGGTATTTTGGGTAGATTTACAACTTTTCGGCCTATCCATCCTGCTACTTTGCTTTTATCGTTTCGATGCTTGCTGAATATCTTTTCAGGAAGTCCTCCGAATTAAGAGCTTCGTACAGTGATTGCCCAAATCTGCTTTTTGTTCACAACAAAGAATGTAATTTTGCAATGTGTATTGAGAAACTTGTTCAGGATCTTCCTCAATTCCAGAGAGTTCTCTTAATTCGTTAGATCAACCTAATTGTAATACCAATAATCTTTTCTGGGAATATCTGTCAGATGACAGACGAGCCTACCATGTTTTCACCGCCATCGTAGGCGATTGCCTCTGAGACAGCGTCAACTAGAATTTTCCGGTAAAGAC
The DNA here is from genome assembly GCA_900617795.1 of Protopolystoma xenopodis. Lineage (NCBI taxonomy): Eukaryota > Metazoa > Platyhelminthes > Monogenea > Polystomatidea > Polystomatidae > Protopolystoma > Protopolystoma xenopodis. Next base: position 1,248 of record CAAALY010000462.1, read on the forward strand.
GTCTGGCTAGTGGCTATGGGGAATCCGTCATCACTTTCTGGTTAAAACATCCCTCGAATCCTCTCATCACATTTCCAGTAGAGCTTTCACTTTGAGACAATGATAAATGCAAAGAAACAGGATCATCCCTATCTGATGTACACATACGACAACATATCAAAATTGACAAGGCATACAGTGATTTGGCTAGTTTGTGTTTAGTGTAAACCTAGAACAATCCTTTTTTGGGGCCTATCACTGCATTCATAGACATTTAGTAGGAGGGTTCCGAATTTGCTACCTTCCTAAATCTACCATACAGTCACACTCACAGGCATTATTCAACCCCTAGAAAACTGCAACACTCTGGCCCACAACTCACGCAAACGCATATTTGTGCAAATATTATTTATTTTTATTACTCACCCAAGTATTTAATATAGTAATGACATTTTATTTACTGATATTTTATTATAATGTTTCCTGTTCATTCGTGGGGTGAGATGGACTCGAAGTTATTTATATTTCGTAACTTTGCTTCCTTCTCAAAATCAAGTCTATTTTCATCTAATTAGCAAATGCTTCGAATATTTAGTTTTAGAGTTTAACTTACGCTTGCAGACGTCTGCCCGAGGCATTCGAAAAGCTAAAAAGGATAAGCAAAAAGGATATGATAAAAAATGGTGTCTAGGTGGGTCCAATTATAGTAGAATGTAGTTGGATCCTTAACTTTTATGAGAAGTTTTGTGGATGAAATTCGTAGACAGGCCTCACAATTGACTGTGGAGCTGTGAGAAATTTCACTCATATTTTGCTGCAAGCTTTCGCTCTCAGTATTTCGAAATAACTTAAACATAATGAATTATTTAAATACAATTATACATTATTCTTTCACTGATGTTTTGTATTAATTTTATTATTATTATTTGTTATTATCTTACTTGTAATCGCTTATAACTGTGGTAATTTCTCTTTTCTATTTTTTATAATTATATTGCATTACCTAATTATGTTATGTTATTATTTTAGTTTTTTATATATTACTTTAGTTAAAGTTTGTACAAAATTTAATAAAATGACTGGTCTTATCATCTGCATCTGATGATAGCTCTGAGCTTCGTATTACAGTGCAAATTTTCATTTAAACTTGGCAAGGATTCATGCCAAATTAACACACTGAGAGGTCATAGTGACTAAATTTCCACAAAAAATACCTTAACTTAACCATGGGTCATATTAATTAAAATTTATTTTAAAAGTTTTGCTTTATCCGCGGCTTAATGAAACTGATGCATTTATACATTCAATTTCTTCAAATAACATAAACATAGGCATCCATATGTTACAGAATGCATAGTCCTAATAGCATATGGTATAGCGAACTATGCACCTTTTGAGTGCTCAATAGAATAATCCAACCATGTTCTCATGAAAGAAGGATGCGAAGCTGTTTGCTAAACTCGTGCTCATGGCATTGTTTTCATTGAGGAGGCACTGATATAGGCCATCGAAATTCCGATCTTTATTCAAGAGTCGACGGACTTTAAACGCAAAATGACTTATGGATGGAAGAGGGCAATAATTCTCTCAACAAATTATCTTCAAACTTGGAAAATCTTTTAATTTATCATCCCCACCTAAGGACCTTTGAAATTGTATCATTAAAGGCAAGCCACTAGACCTTATGCGGACCGAAACTTCTCATGCAATGCGAAGAAGATCCTTAAAATCGGGAATTTGAATACTCATTGTCCAGATTTATCCACAGTATTCCAACCGTCTCAGACTGTGTTAACTTCGAACGTTAATGATCCGAGATAAAAAAAAACAGAAGGACATTACAATAGTAAGACTTACTCTTCTCGCCACTACAGATAATTCTGGCGGCTCCGTTAAGAGGACATTGTGTCTTTATTTGAAGGCATTTCTCCAGATCTAGATCCGAGCAAGTTTCTGGTTGTATACAGTTTCCGTTCAACGACAGCAGGTGAGAATAGATGCCTATAACGTTAGTAACTTCTCTAACGCCTCTGTTAGAGAGCAAAGAAAGAGAAAAATGGAAAATAACAAAACAGCAAAACAGAGTTCGCACATTTAGTTTACTTCCCCATAAAAGTAGCAAGCACCTAAGTGCACTACTGTCATCTGAGTAGTAGATTTTTATTAGCGAAAATATTATTATGCACGTAATTGCTGCGTGGACTAAATGTTTACATATGAACTTTTCTATGAGACGTAAGCTTAATTCCTCGAAAGGAAGATGTATCTATGCACATTTCTAAGGTTTCAGCATAACTACACCATATCTTCGTCTGATGTGATATTTTCGGGTCACTGATGTAGCGAAGCAAAATCGCTGCAACCACAAACTAAGGCAGGATTGAGACCATTTATTCCAGGAAATCGAGACCGCAATCAGATTGTCCAGAATTTTAAAAGTTTCTTTGTTTAAATTCCAAACTAATCATATAGCATATTGTTCTCTTCACCATATTCTGTTAATGTGATGAAGGATTGTTGATTACATTTTCCCACAATGATATGAGCAAGTCTGACGTTTCCCTTGAACTTCGCATAGCCTTCCTTCCTAAATAGTATTCTCATTCAGAATGGACTGCAGTTTTGACCGGGCCTAGGTTTCATCACCACCCCTAGTGGGACTCGAACTGTGATAGGGCAGAGTCTCTAAAATCTACTTATAAACGAAAAATATTTTTCGGTACCCTTGTAACTGTTTGATAAGGCAATCATAGGTCTGTCCTATCGGGAGAAATTTAATGCCAGGTGTCAGGGTCTGTCCGAGGATCAGAGGGATAGAGGTTATGGCGATACTACTAGCCCTGGGAGTAGTAGTGATTAGTTAGGAGTCATTATTTTTTCACGGCACAGTCAGAAGCCAACTAGCCGAGGGCAATTTCCCGGATCTTCACCTCTTTTATATAAAAGGAAGAATACATCTCCTACAACTGGTTCCTGCCTCAGCCCAGCTGGAGTTGGGACCACGGCTTTAGCAACACAAACTGGCACACAAGGAATAAAGAGCGATGGATGGCTCTTCAGCATCTGTTTGTCTGTTCACTTTCCACAAAAGCATTTATGTGTTAGTATCTAGATTAAATCTAGAACGAAAAAGTTTGCCCTTATTATCGCGTGAAACTCACTCAGCATAACCGGTTATTCTGCAAAATGCATTCGCCAGGGCTTGGGTATTCACGGTGTCGAGGCACAAATTCCAGGCATCCCCATCTTTGATCCACACCGACAAGCTATCTATACTGTCAAAAGTGCCCCCAGCCACTGAAAATACAAAATGTTTGACGTTAATGGCAGGAATGTCAGGCGAAATATCGGTCGTTTAAATAGTTAAGATGAGATTTCCAGAATGCACTTACAGATCGGGCAGACGAAACTTCCATCCAATGCCTTCTGAGCTGTAATATAGGGCAAATAAAGTAGGAGTCTGAAACAAATTTAGGTTTTCGACTATCAGTGCGACATTATTTATTGTTTATATTATTATTAATATATTATTGGTATTTATTATTAACAATGAGGTTTCGAAAAAAACCTCTATGATGGCTGCAGAAAGAACTGATAATGTCTTAATTTAATAGTTTTAGTTAAAACTTGAATATGGGTTACCCTAAGGTTGCCAATATTATACAGGACAATAAGTACATGAATATTATTTAACATAAAAATATAATTTACAAAATTTAAAATAAAAATATCTGACCTCTAAAATTTATTTGTAAAATTCTTGATTCCTGTTAATCTACGTATTTAAGTAGTGTCGAGACTACTAGTAAATATATAAATATACATATATATATATGTAATAGCAAATATACGTTTGCTTCATCGACAATCCCATCAAAAAGAATATGATATAGCAAAAGACCTGGCCTTCTTTGAAACTCACATATGCCCTGTGACCCAAGGGCACTCGTGGCAATGTTGTCGACGAGAACAACTTTCCGGAAACGTCAGCTCTACGCATAATATTGTGGGAAAATTCTACTACCAGTACTTCATCACCTTAAACGAAATAGGGTGAATATATCTAATATATTATGTAACTGCACAAAGGGGGAAATCTATTAGTGACTTCTAGCAATTTCTGAACTTAGGAAAGTGGAACCACTTGCAGAACGGTGGTACCACTGGTAAATAAAAATGTTCAAAGCTATTCGCTTGTAGGCCATATAAACTAGAACAAGTGAATTCCCCAAGAACAGTTTTAGGAACTAAAACATGTAAATTAAGATGAACTACATAAAAAAGCAATGAAATCAAAGTGAGTAAATGTTATGAATAAAAATGAAAAAAATGCAATTGGTAAAATGGATATCTCGAATTTGTTTTAAAAGGAAAAATATTCAGATTTAAAAGGAAAAAAATATATTTTCCAAATAGATAATATCTGAGAAAGCTACATAATGTCAGACTTAAATATAAACGAGATAATAATAATAGTGATAGCACAAGAGTTGCACGTTAACCGATAGGAACATAAGTAAATATGAGCTTTTCATACTCAATCTAAAGTTTAGTTACTTTATTTAATGCAAAAAATAAAATCAAGTGAATGATTTTTATTTATAGGGCCAACGAATAAAATTCATTAAAGTGATGTTTTAGATGGACTTACAGGAAGAATTGTTGAGGGCTGCATTTTGTTAAAGCTTAGTTTAAAATTAAATAGGAACAAATTACATTATCATCTCAGAAAGGCATGGGTAAAAGCATATTTAAATTCCTGAATAAACTCCATAAACAAATATCTTTTGTTAAATTAGGTAACTAACCGATCAGGCCGGTTTGGGAAACAGTTTAATCTAAGAGTAAATAAAAGTTCAGCAGGTTCTCGTAAACATCAACACAAATGATAGGTGAAATCGGGGCAAAAAAATATGAAAACAATATTTTGTAAGGAAATAGATTGTGAATAACTATAAATCTAAGAAGAGATATGAGTAGATTACATTGGAAGCATTAAAAAAGTCAACCACATGGTCAAATTATAGATACGAAGAAAAACTGGGTTTCGATGAATCCCCTTTCAGACGAACTGAAATTCCCCTCAACCTGGTTAAATCAAACATATTATTTAGCTTAAATTGCATGTGCAAAATATACTCAATTTATCTACAAACAAAATAGACATTCTCTATATTTCGGAAGAGTCTATACGATAATGTTTATTCTATTATACTCCTTAGATTTGCTTTAACGCAATTTTTCTAAATGCTAGTAGCTTGAAGTGTATGCGCGCGTTACTCTGTGCCATCTGGATAAAGAACAATGAATTCGTGTTATTTAGTTAAAAAACAGATTCCCCAAGAACGATTATTGTGATGAATAAAATCAGTAGGAATCCTTTTTAACAGCACCACTAAATTATAAAATAGATTTAAGTGGAATGATATGTGTAATTATTATAGACAAAAATTATATTATCTTCAGTGCAGTGGTAAGTCCTTTTAATAATAGTCTCATGTGTTTAGGCATTGTAGCTTACGATCAAATAATTATGTTCAAAATAGGTTAATTGTAAAAGATGAAAAACATAATTATATAGAACGCCTAAAGCTGATCAGCACATCCATTTCAAGCAACTCATTTTAGCGCGGAGCTTCCAGACTTTGCAAGGTTTTATGACTGAGTTGAACAAAAAACTTCGAATGTGACCTTACCCGAGTACTTTTTGCAAGCCACTCGTACCAACTGTCTGGAAGAGCACTGAGTCACGTTTCCTAGACAGGAGCTGAGAAAGAGTGGTTTACCAGAACAATTCGTCAGACAGCTGGCACTCAGCTTTAAGCCTTGGTATTCCATTCTATCCGTAGAGTCATCTTGAAGAAAGGCACCCACGGTCCTGTAGAGCAGTGAGAAGAGAAAAAAGACATCTTCACAAGCCATATCTGGGACAATTGTGAGCACATTCTGTTAGAAAACATAGTCAACCAGTTAGGGTTATATGCTGCTAATATCTACATGTCATAGTTCCAACAAATATTTTCGAATTAATACGACATTATACACGGTTGGTTTATGCATTGATGACTGGTTCGTTTGTACATGCTGCTGCTATCCAACTGCACCTGATCTGATGACTCAGACTAGCCTTAAAAGAATTGGAAGAGGCAAATCTAAAATTCGAAAATCCCAGAATTCCCATGTCAGGCAATATCAGAAAAAGTAAAGCAAATGAGAAGACTTTAATTATTTAATTGAGACAAGTAGGAGTTAATGACATTAACGTTCATCAATGCTCATCTCAAGCCCATTTTGCCGTTCGGAAGTTAGTTAGAATCTCTTCGGCAATCTTTGTGAGCTCTGGGCGGACACTGGCACTTAATTTTGCCATGTAGGCTTGTAAGCCTTCAGCTACCTCGTCAATGCTTTCTTTAGAATTTCCTGACTACTTAATTGGTCAACTCCTGCAAAAATCTACGGTTGAGGCCAAGTAACAAATCTATTGCTGGTTTCATCGGGACATTATTATCAGAATATGACTAATCTACCACTCTAAAATAGGCTATAATTAGTTTTTTTTTTCGTTTCGAGTAGATTTAAGAGATTATCAGTCAATCAAACATATGAGATGCTGACGGCTGGTAGTTTATTTTTCCCACAATCATATGAATAGACCTTGCCTTTCTATTGAATTTCACTTAGCTTTGTTTGTCCAAAATGTATTCTCATCCTCGCCTAGACCTACTTAAATAAGTGTGGGAAAATTTGACTACCAGTCCATGATCACCTTTAACGCAATATGGTAAAAACATCTTATATATATAATTTTATGATGGTTTCAAATCCTACTTATCAACGAATATTAAGCAATATAGTCAATTTCTATAGTAAACACAACTTTGCTTAATCAACATTGCCGTCATATAATGTGATCTCGTAATAACTTTATAGAAAGTAAGGACATGTGAAATTAAGGGTAAGCGTTATGACTCCTCATTTCACTGTGGGAAAATTCTACTACCAGCCATCTTATCATCCTAAACGAAATAGGCTAAACACATCTCATACATAGTTTGATGTTCAGCTTAAGTCTATAAGCAAGCACGTGGATTTTTACTCACGGTTGGAGCCCAAGCATAGGACAAATCGTGAGACCCAAATTGGCCAAATCATCCGAGTCTCCTTGGAAGCAGAAGGGCTGCAGTCTCCTTTTAGGCATAATGAGGCCAGGAATTCCCGTAAAGATGTTTGTTTCCGATCTATACACCACGTCCAGCCATATGACAGTGAGATTGTTCACTGTAGGTCGGGAAGGGAGAATCAGTAAGATTGAAGGGTCTATAACTTGGAGAATCTCAACTCAGTCCATAACATATTCAACTTTGTTGACAGTTCAATCAACACAAAAAACACTTTCACCTCCCATGTTGATATCATGGGCATCCTAAAGCTTCGAGGCAAGTCTATGGAGTTATTCCCAAAATCTCTATCTGAATGCTTGAGTATACCAATTGGCAAATCATCGGGATACAAGCAAGTAAATTTCTATATCTAGTCGCCATGACTGCACACGTCTAAAGAACAGACAGCTCTGGAGAAGTATAATGTGAATCAGTAAAGTGTGAAATATGGCCATAATAAATGCTACCTCCGGGAGCAAGGTTTGACACTACATGAAGTGGATGCTTTACGCCATTAAATAAAGAGTACGATCACGTTTTCATGTGAAATCCCTCGGTATTATTTTCGCATTCACGTGAAATGCACTTTAAACTTTGGTCAAGTCTCGCAGTCTCCTTTCGTTGTATGTAAGTTGTTTGACCTTAGAGGAACACACTCAGTCCGGAGTCCATAATATGCATGATCATTTCCGGAGTCGTACCGTGGACGTGGTACATCCCCACACGTTTCGCAGGCATCGTAGTCGGCATCCTCAATGTCTAAACTACAACTCATTAGAGAAACAAGTGAAGCCGATTCTCTAACCAATTATCTACAAACCAATCTTGGTATCTCTCCTTCCACCCTTGGCTAATCACCAATCCTATGTCCTCGTTTCACCCTTTCACTATCACAATTTCTTATGGAAATTTGGTATGGTGTGCCCTTTTCAGCGGATCTCATGAGAACTGTCTAGACTACACGCTGGCTTTCTCACACCCTCACCCCAAAATCCTCGTCCCATAGGTCTTATCATAGTCTACCTCTTGCCCCTACCCTCCTGGTTCAGGTATTTCACTCGGCCCCTGCCACCCTGTCTCTGCAACTCGAAGTGTTATTTCCCACATAGTCTCGAGCGTTTGGTGACAGGCCTACTTACGCTTCGCTGAGTAGGCCCCTAAAAATCAGGATTCTCAAGCTGGATAGGGGACTAACTTGAGTCTAAAGAGCCCCCGTAATTCTCATGGTCAAGCCTTTCCTTCATGGATCACGTCAATGATCAAATAGGTCTACTTTGAGTAAATTAGCTCTAGCACCCGCCGCATCATTCGTGATTCTACTCATAGTGCCAAGTATATGACATGCTATGCCCTAGTCTTTTGTGGGCCTACCAATAAATAGTGCGGTTATACTTGTTTTTATTAGGCTGGCTAAAAGTAGGCCTGTTCGAGCATAGACGTTGTCAATGCAGCAAAGGCTTGACCAATAGAATTGCTTAGGCACTTTAGCTTCAATTTAGTCTCCCATCCAGCTTGGGAATCCTGATTTTTAGGGCCTACTCAACGAGGCATGAGTGGGCGTGCCAACAAACGCTTGAGACTATGTGGGAAATAAAACTTCGAGTAGTAGAGACAGGTTGACAGGGCCTGAGTGAAATACCTTAACCCGGAAAGTAGGTGGCGGATCCAAGGGGGCAAGAGGGAAACTCTGATAAGACTTATGGGACGATGA
>CAAALY010000463.1:0-10093 GCA_900617795.1 Protopolystoma xenopodis
TACAAGACCAAGTTGCGACAACAAGGTCAACCCACTTCCATAGAATTTTGGTTTTTCCATTCCTACATTCCTACTATATTATGTAAAAAAATGCACTTGGAGAAGTTCATTAGCTGGTAGCTCTTTTCACAGCTGAAAATATATGACCAAACCAGATTCATATATCTACATCGATAAAATATCCTTAAATATGTACCTTACAAATAGAATATATTATTATGTGATTTATAAAGGACTAAACTTTGTGACTTGAAGCTACATCTGTCTTTAAAAATATTTGACATATATAAGCTTTATATAATCAAATAGCACCAATTCTGATTTGACGTTGTGAATATGCTATATGCTTTGAGGTAACTAAGGTTTCAGAAGCACGACCATAACCTAGGCTATTTAGACCTTTCTTGTTTGGAGGCTAAACTAGACCCCCTTCCTGATTCCATATGATATCCTAAGGTAGTTTTTGCTTGTTTTCCTATATCCATTCATGTTATTAAGGAAATAGTTGAATTTTTAGTTTCTATGTATAGCTTAGTCTTTTGTATACAGATTATATAAATTTTGTTTTACTTTTTAATTTAATTTCTATGGAAGTAAAGTATAATTTATGCCATTAAAAGATCTACTTAAAGCAGATTTAAGTATCTAAAAAGGTCTAAAGAAATTATATTTAAGATAAATACTTAATTTTGAATACGGATCGCCTATTTAAAAAGATTGAAAAGTAGGATAAAGATTAATAACTGAGTTGCATAACTTAATTTGGATCATGGCTCTAGCATCAAATTGGATTAATCAAATAAATTTGTATATAATAACTTTGATAGCTCATAGGGTTGTTTGTTTGGATCATAATTATGAATTTATGCACATAAAAGTCTATACTCTAGGTTAATATATAACTAGTTGCAAAAAATATGAGAAGAACAGGTCTGGGAAGCAAATACTATTCTTGATAGAGATATTATTCATTTGGATGCCTATGGTCATTATATTCGCAAAGAAGGGGTCCCAATAATTGTTCAACCTACATGAAACTTCGCGATATACTTAGAAACAGTTAAGACAGGGCTTTGAATATTTATGGATTTAAGCAAGGATTACAAGTTATTTATAAGGCTTGGTTAATAGGAATTGAATGCTTGGAAAACATTGCATTTACGTAAGCTAAGGGTTTTAGTAATAAAAGAAATGAAAATTATAAACACTCAGTACACCAGGTTAAGTACGATAACATCCAGTGCGAAACTATTGTTAATGTTGAACTCACTATGTTCATTTATGGTTTTTAGCTTTGTTAATAAAAGGAAGAGAGGTATAGAGATGAAAGAAAAATTCATATTGTTAATAGATCTGATTACAAAAATAGGCCATTACTAAATGCAAAATAAGACAGAGTGTTTATACATTTCTTAAAAGTTCTGATATCTTAATTTACTCATGAGAATATCCTCCATACACACATGTGTGACCACATACGTAAACTCCAGGTAGCATAAATGGTGAACCAACAATGCCATATCATCCATATACATTCCGCACGTCAATTTTATTCATCTTCCAGCATGCAGGAAGGAGCATAGGTTAGCAAAAACATTGTGTGCTGCGTAACCCAGAAAGAAGGATTGGCTTGGAAAAGTAGATTTTATTTACCACCGAGGACAATATTAGCCTATTTTATGATGACATTTCTGAGATATTTGCTTCTACCTTTGCTAATTCCTATAGCATATAAAAGGTAGTATCATCATGTATTCATTCAAATCATATAACAGTGCTACACAACAATCAATACCCCAAGGCAATCGCCCTACAATTTTCGGCGAGAATCATTTACTGATCCATTTCTTTCAGCTTTAAATAGAAAAGATAAAACCCAGTGATCTAAGGAATTTAAAGAATTCGTTGAAACTCTGTTTTTACTTATATATCTCAACTCACCCCAGATTAGCGTATGGAGCTTATTTGTAACAGTTGTTTATTTGACGCAAATACAAAATTACAAATATATATTCTATTAATACTATCATTTAATGTAGGTTTCCGTAACCTGAAATAATCTTATCATCAAATATATTAGGCATTTGGTAAAGAACATAAGTAAATACGTTTCTAGCTATAAACATATATTGAAAGAATTAAGCGCCAAATTTTGTAGCCTATGATGAGCAAACATTATTGCTGATAAATAAATAGTTATTGCTATTCAACACTTGATAGTTTGTATGTAGTACCACACTAATATCAAAATAGTAATGTCTAGCATTATCAATGACTTGTAACTATTTTATATACAAGTAGGAGAAACTCTTGTTTATAATCTGGAATGATAACAAATACATAATAATAGCTTGTTACACATGCATATTTTTATATATTATTCTTTATATGCATATATTAAACGTTAGTAAATACTGAAAATGGTACACAAGAAATTATATGCAATAGTGTCAATCTTGCCTAAGTATTGCTTAATTTCAAAACGAACTTGAAGTAGCTGCCAAAACCTGCATTTCAGTACACACTCTCGCTTAGGGCCCACCAGTATCCGTTACGTAATTTTCATTTAAGTATTCAACATCAGGCAACAATATTAACATTCAAAAATATGGCCATTTGTACAAATTCATTAAGAGCATTCTATCGTTGAAAAGAATTCATACTTCATATTTTTTAGTGGCCATTATGGATAAGTAGCTTTGACTGTATCCGTTGCAATTAAATGACAACGGCAATGAGTAAGCATCGAAATGAAGTATTTTAATAAAATAAATGTCTATTAAGTAACGAAGAGAGAAATAACGTATTAAATTTATTTCATAAAATTAAATCCTGGTTGTAACCATATTTAAATAGATGCATAGCTATTAAATACTTTGGTCTTTTATTGATTTCTTGAGTAACCAAGAATATCTTACATGCAATTTTAGTTTAAACGACTTGTAAAAATACGATAAAAATAATAACAAGAAAATAATCATTTTTAACCACTTAATACCTATCTAAAATTTCAAATAATGCGTCAATTATTTCCTAAGATAATAGCTAAATATGTATCTAAATATTACTAGTGCTTTAACTCGCAAATTATATAAGTAAGTAATGCTTCATAATGAATTATTGAAAAATAGATTAATTGTACTAACTTTATTTGCCATCACGGTTTATCCTCAACACAGTGTTTTTGCTCAATATAAAAACTTAAAGAGAACTTCATTACTCTCACAAGTCCGAATAATTGAGTGATTTTGAAAAATCGTAAGTGATGTTCATAATTTGGTGAATGACATAAAAAATTATATGACAAATAATATAAAAACAACATATTTATCAATCAATAACACCGTCCATATCTATTTCCTAGTTTTTTTTACAACCAACAGAGCATTGTATTAGGCCTCAACCTTTGATTGTTCATTACTCGGTAATTCTTAATTAGCCTTTAGAAGTTCATTAAGAATTTATTCAACACAAGTGTAATATCTGAGGTATCTTCAATAAAATTGCGTCCTAAGCAACTTTAATATATACTATAGTATAGTATATTTGAATATAATTATTTTTGAAGAAACCAACAATTCTTACTTAACTCTGGTGTATTTAATCTGTTATAACTTTAAGTATATCCACGATAACTTGTAATCCAATAATAAAATAAGCCATACAATCTCTGGTTAATGCATGTGTTACCTTATGCTTTCTTACTATTTTCTGTAACTAAAAATAGTAGGTTTGGACACTTTTTTCGATTCCTTGGAAAAGCTTTGATAAATGAAGCTTTATGAATTCATATTTGTTGGGCAGAAAATCTTAGGCACTTATAATTTTATCAGAGAATTATTTAGAATTATATTCGCAAAAATAAAAAGGAGAAACTGCATAAAGTTTCCAATTTTCTTGTAAATGCCAAGTATTCTTTCCATTCCGTTAGCAAGTATTTCAAGGTTATCCTTTTAATAAAAAATTAAATGAAATTATCAGGATTTTTATCGATATTATCCAGTATCTCTACAAGTCTTTGGTGATATGTAAATAGTTTATAGTATGCCAAGTGTATTAGTAAACAAAACTATCTAAAAATAATATTTATTACTACTAACTTGCCTCCTGCTAATTGTAATCTGATTTGCATAGGCATTTTCAGAATTTTTATTTGGCAAAAATATGGCAGGGTTACACTCTTTCACAATGAATAAATATGACTATATTAGCTTTCATACGACAATGGATCAGTATGTTAACGAATTAGGTTTCTAAGCTGATACCAATTATTGAATGACATGAAGCAAGTATATTTCAAATGCCTTATCCTAGATGGCAAATTAATATTGATATTTAAGTCAAAAATAAACTTACGATGCAGGTTTCAGGTGGCCTAATTTACGAACTTTGATATCGCAGAAAGTTACTCTTGGAAAGAGACCAGACTCCTCCCAGGTCTGTCCAGCAAGAAGATCTTTGAAGATCTTCACTCCGAACATCGTGTCGTTGCTGCCAATGAATCGCCTCATAAGATATATTTGGCCTAAATTGTTTGCAATAAATAGCATTCGCACCATGAGGAAGAGGAGCGTTACGCGTATACTGGGTGAAGTACCACAGAGATACCGAGCAATCATTCCTCGCGACCGTCGATAACGCGTTGCTGACTCAGCCTGCTCTTCCAAAGCAGCAACAAGACATGCAATAGCTTTTCTTCGTAACTCATGGTCAGGCACTGCAGCCTCACGAGCTGTCTTTAAGAGTATAGGAACTCGGCGGGACCACACACGCCAAAATATGTGAGGAACCCAAGCCAGCATTGCTTGACCTGCCAAAACAATAGCAACCCACTGATAATATGAGACGTATCGAGTTTTGTATAAATCGAAATCATCGTCAGGAATCGCTTCCTGCGGCAGCAAGAAGTAAGTATTCTGCACCCAACAGAGATTTTCGGCAAAGTCTTCCCAAGCTCCAGTGAACTCCTGGGGTACCCAGCACTGTATCGGCTTACCTGTCAAAAAGTCATGGATTTAGTACTAATATTAATAATAAGAAAAAAAATCAGTAAAATATGATTTAAACCATGAAATATATTAATTTTTTTAATTAATTGTAAAGGATTTCACTCTATTTATAACGGTGATTTAAAACCGGTACTATATGACTTAACGTTATTTCTGATAGGGCTCCATAAATAAAATGAAAACATTTTTACGGAAATCCACGTTATCCTATTCTATTCCGAAAATTCTAGAAAGCCTAATATTAAAAATGTTCAAGAAAATGTGTTAAGAATAAAACAAGTATGTATGCTATTAGACGTTATTTGACTTTGTTTTCACAACTTGGTAATATTAGCAGGAAGGCCTAGAGGAACATACCTTGCCCGAAGTCGATATAATGCATGATAATTTCCAGATTCTGACTGTGGAGGTGATACATTAACCGACGTTTCTACGGCATTGTAATCTACATCAAAGTAAGCCTTACCGTTTTTAACACCCCAGTACATCTCGTCAAATAGACAAATAAAGCCGATCCCTTGACCAATTCCCTGCTAAACATTTGTGGTATCTCTGCTGTTCTGGGCTATTGACCTATTCTATATCCTCGTACCACACTTCTACTATCACAATTTCTTATTTCTTATCTAAGCCTATTTTAAACCTGGTTACACTCCCGGCTGGTTTCCACATTTGTCTCACTGTGCCGAGAGTGTTGATAAAAGGCTGTGGTTTAATCCGCAATCCTCTCTTTTCGAGTCTTATCAAAGTCCCTCTATGGCTCTGTAGAATCCTACCCTTATCTGCCTGTTTCAATGATTTCACTCACTCGTTGCGACCTTCAATAACAAGGTGACAACAAATATAAAAAGGTAACAATCTTCACCAGCCTGTCAACGCAGCACAAGAAGGTAGTGAAACTATATTGCTCAAGAGTTTATCGGATCAAATGCGGCAACTTCGAACAGAAGTATATTGGGGAAACAAGAAGAAAAATTATCTTACGAGTCAAGAAGCAGTAAAGGCGCCGCAGAAACCTTTATATAAAAAGATCCGAAATAGCGGAATATATTGCACGGACGAGACAATAAATCGACCAAAAAGCGGGCTGCATATGGCGAAACTATGAAAAAATGCAATATACAAGAGGCCATCGTTAACCTGACCAAAAGCAATCTAATTTACAGGTGACTTGAAGAAGGTAGGATTAACAAAAATCTTGCGAATTGCTTAGGCAAGCTCAAAGAATATCAGGCTACAGCAAATAAAACGACTAGATGGAGGACAAATTTGAACATGAGGAAGATAAATCGCGAGGATAAGGCCATATATAAACATTAAAAAAACAAGAGAAGACGTGTTCATGAGCCTAGTCAAAACGAGTAAAACTGCATCACTTGTGGGTTGGCATACAAGAGACTAGGGCATAAGAAATAATAGACTTGGCTTTATAGATAGAAGCGCGATAGATGCGGCGGAAACTAGATCTAGTTGGCTACCAGTAGATATGTTTGATTATAGCCGTGTTCCATGAGGCAAAGGCTTGACCATGGTAATTATTCGGGATCGATGGCTTCAAGTTAGTCTTCCATCCAATTTGAGAATCCAGAATATGTCGGCCTACCCAGCGAGGCGGGGGTATATGTACCATCAAAGGATTGAGCTGGATTGTAGCAAATAATGCCTCGAGTATTAGAGATAGGGTGGCAGGAGGCAAGTAGAATATCTGAATCAGAGGAATAGGATACATCCTACAGGGCAAGAGGGAGACTCTGATAGGACTTATTGGAAAAGGATTGCGGAATAATATGGCAGACTCAGATTAACGTTCCCAGCACAATGGTAGGGAGGTGAGGTGAGAAATTTAGCAGGAGGTATGAAGATGTCTCATGAAATCCGCTCAAAATGGCACACCATCCCCAGTAATATAAGAAATTATTAGATAGTGATGGTGAAGAGAAGGTACGAGGATATAGGATAGATGAAAATCCCAGGACAGAAGTAGAGATACGAAAACTGTTTAGCAAAGAATTGGTCTAAGGATCGGCTTCACTTGTCTTTATGACGAGTTTAGTGCGGTGCCAATAATGATAAGGCTTATTGACGGTGTCGACTTCGATGCAGGCGAAAAGTCTGGGAATGCGCTAAGTCCACGGCCGACTCTGGAAATTATTATACATACTATGGACTTCAGACTAGATGCGTTCCTCTAGGTCTTCCTGCCAATATGACCAAGTTGAGAAAACAGGGTTAAACAACTACTATAATTACTTTATTTTATGAAAAATTCTCCTTTTTAAAATAATATTTAGTTTCGGAAAGAAATAAAATTGACTAACTCATGATAAATATAGATAAAGACAGATAAAATTTTCTGACTGCTAAGGACGAGGATATAAGTCGAAAAGACTATATTCAAAGGCTTATATTTACTCTATCCAACTGTAAGAATATTAAAATAAAATATAAAAACCAACTATTACCGTTATTTTAAAGTTTTCCATTCTTACAGGGCTTTTCTTAAGATAGCAATCACATTTTATAGTATTATAAAACTTAGTTTTAATTGCATGTTGGCAAACCTAATTGAGCTCTTTACGGAATAAAATATTAGCTTATATTTTGAAAAATACTTTGAATTTAGCGATATTTTTAAGTAATTTGATGCAATGTTATACTTTAAGCAAATAGAAATCAAACTTTATATATGCGCACAGCATATTTCGTAACTGTTATGTATGAAATTTAAAGATTTGATTGGCGGCTAATAATCAAATTCGTACACATTGTTATGTTTGACTATTCAAATGTTCATCAGTTAGGGGGGGCAACTGATATCAAAGGAAAAATAATAGACTCCCCGATATAACACAATGATATTGGAACTAAATTCGTTACAATTATTTTTTCGCAAAATGTCAGTGCAGCCTATTCAAGAGGAAATACGCTTGAGCGCTTGGATTAACGTTTAGGCCACTGATAGTTTATTTATTTAACTAACATTTGTATTTTCAGGTAAATTACACAATGATCGCAGGCTCAAATGAGGGCGTGATATCGCTCAAAGTTGGCAACCTTGAAAATATAATATTATTTTTCATAGATTAGTTGCCGTGCCTTATAGACAGACTTGACTTTCATGGCGAAATAGATCAAAATAATTTAAAGCTTCGATATAAGGTGTGAACATGACATCAATATAATGCTGTGATTCGTTTATACTTTATGCGGAAATTTGTAGTTCATTGTATTCTAACGCAAGTTTAAGATAAATAGCTTATTTGAACTATAATGTGAGGCTATTATTATATTTCAATTCTTCACGAATAGACAAAAATCAAATGACTATTACAACATATTTTTCGAATCAAGTATTGTTTTCGTGACTGCCAGTAAATCAGTAATATGAGATGTATTCACCTTATTTCGTTTAATGGGGTGAAGGACTGGTAGGATAAGAATTTTCCCACAATGATAAGAGTTGAGCTGACGTTTCCATAAAATTTCACATAGCCTTGCTTTCCCAAAAGTTGTTCTTATCCAGGGTGGACTGCAGTTTTGACCTCACATCGGTTCTTTATCACCTTAAATGAAATTGGGTGAATATATTTTATATTAATTATTTACTTAATTCGAAAAATAAAGTATAGCAGTCGATTGTTATTGCAGATATACGTTTGCTTTATCGACAATTTCACCAAAAGAAAATGATATGACAAAAAAGCCTGGCCTTCCTTGAAAATTCACATTTGCCCTGTGACCCAAAAGACGCTCGTGGCAGTGTAGCCGAGTGGTTAGCGTGTCAAGCTTCCATCCTGCACTGTCGCAGTTCGAATCCCGCTGAGGGTGTTGATTAGACCGATGCGAGGTAGAAACTGCAGTCCACCCTGAGTACGAACAACTTTTGGGAAAGCAAGGCTATGTAAAATTCAATGGAAACGTTAACTCAACTCATATCATTGTGTTGAAATTCTTCGTCTACAAGTTTTTCATCACCTTAAACGAAAGTGGGTGAATACATCTCATATTACTACGGAATACTTGCATATAAAGTAAGTAATTTTGAGTGGACCAGGGTTTATAGATCAAGGAGAGCTAAAGACAATCTCATGCCAGAAACTTTAAGATTGTTCATATTCAAGACGGAATAATGTTTTCACATGGAAAGAACTGCAAAATGTGTAAGTATATCTTCGCATGGAATTCCAAATTTTGATACATTCTTAAACATGGCTTTCAATTATACTCAAAATTAAATTATATTCTACCAAGTCAGTTATATAAATTTATGATAGTTATTAAAAAATGTTTACTTAAAATATTGCTTATAAACTTGTTAAATGGTTCAATAGCTCATCTGTTTACAGCATACAAAGAAATTAGGAATGATGATCTGGGGGCAAATAGGATTAATTTTACACCAACTAAGGGATAATTAGTCATAAAATAACATCTTATATAGTCTGTCTTAAAATATGAATAATGCGTATATTGCTCAACACTATATCAATTTATTGTGAGTAAATGAAAATTAAACTATCGATTATTAAATTAAAGATAGCTGATCTTCCCGGTAAATTGTATAGTTTACAGATATTTATTTAAAGGTGGACACAAATAAGGGCTATAATATTGGTGAAATTATACAATATACCAAATAGTATGCTTGCGAAACTGCTAAGCTTTAATTCAGTGAACCCATGATACATAATCAATATCTAGATAAATGGCTAGGAATGAAACAAGGGTGGAATGCAAACTCTAACTTTAGTTTCAGATTAAAATCAGAATCTATTATTCAAAGCAACTTTCTATGACCTAGGCAATGTAAGAGTTGAGGAACATTGTACATAAGTCTGGAGTAATACCTGCCTTAGCTAGGCGACTCAAGGAAATTTCTCTTGAATACAAGGCAGGCCTTCCCTGGCACACCTCGATCAAATAAAAAAAAACTTATATTTTCATCCAACATGACAAACTAATGTCATACCTTGACATATATTTCGTAGCCAAACTTAGTTATCTGGTTTATTTTAGATGTATTTAAAGACAAAAAAGCCCTCTTAATAAATAATATTTGCTATAACGGCTATCATCAATTGTGC
>CAAALY010000464.1:0-10093 GCA_900617795.1 Protopolystoma xenopodis
CAGTAGGTCATGGACTTGGTATTAGGAATAAAAACAGGATAGACACGGCGGAGATTAAAGCGCGTTGTCTGACAGTAGCTTTCACAATAGACGTGATCTATGTAGCAAAGGCCTGATCATGATATTTACCCAAAGGTTTTGGCCTCGAATTAGTTACCCAGCCCCAAGGGAGGAGTCGCACAGATGGAGTGGCAGGGGTCGAGAGAAATACTTGCCCAGGTAGATCGCAGATGGATTCTACGGGGCAAGAGGGAGACTGATAAGACGTAGGGAAGGACTGCGTAACAGAATGGCAGACTCTAATCAGCATTTCCAGGACAAGGATCAAAGAGAGTGAGAACGCCAGAGTGGATTGTGGAGGGTTCTTATGAAAGTCGCTCAAAACGGCACCACCAGAGAAAGAAAAACAAATTGTGACAGTGAAGGCGTGATACAAGGATATAGGAAAAGTGAATAGCCCAGGACATGAGGGATACCACAACTGTTTAGCATACATTTGATCAAAGTATCGGCTTTACTTGTCTCTTGCAGTTTAGTGCTAAGAATGGCAAGACTCAATGACGCTGCCGGCGCCACGTCTGGGAATTGTCTTCTTCCACGGACTTTAGACTAGGTGCGCTCCTCTAAGTCTTCCTACCAATGTGACCAAGCTGCGAAAACAAGGTTAAACAATATCCATATAACGAAAGGAAACTGCGACCACACAAAAGTCCACTCCATCTTGTTCTTCATATCTTCGAAAGAATAACCTAGTTGATTTAACCTCACTTTCTAAACTCGTTTGGGATGAATGCGGCAGCTTTTGCAACCTACCCAGTCTTGCATCATCCACCATATTGCTGATCACTTTAGGCATCAGATCGTTAACTAGATTCGTTCCCAGACGTGAGTCGTTTCTTTTAGTAGTGTAAATGACCCTCGAAAAAATTTTGACATTCCTTACTTTTATAGCGCTGAACATTCGTTCCTCAATTTACTTCATATAGCTAATTTTTCTAACCACCTAACCTAAATTGAGAAACCACTTATCCATACTTATGGCACTTCTTACCTTCTTTCCCAAATGACTAAACATCATTCGTGGCCTCGATATACATGATACTCGAGAATCTATCCACTTGAGTAACCCAAAAGTATCTCGGAACGTGGACGTTACCCTTACTTAGGACGGCTTATATAAATGTGAATATAACTCCTGACTCACTTTTCAGATAATTCAAGTCCTTGGAGGTGCTGCTTATTTTGAAGTAGTGGGATCATTTTCCACTTGTTGGTTTCCCCTTTACCTATTTCCTCCAGCACTTCTTGCAACACACTGTTGGCCCTCACTTTTGGGCTGTTAAACAAAAGATTGTCTTCACTTGTTACTAGTCAGTCGTAACTTGGTGCCTCTCACTAAGGATGCCGGCGCAACGTCTTGGAATGTACCAAATCAAAATTTCGATGCCGAATAATGGCAGCGGCAACAACGTCTCTGTCACTTCGACCAAGTTACGAAAATGAGGCCAAACTAGCTTTAATGGTATCATCTCCATGTAATACATTCATGTGCTAAGCGCGATGCTGTTTTTGGATTAATTAATCAAAAGGTTAAATGTTTTTCCAGATGATGTAGACAGTGATTTCGAAGACGTTTTACCAGATGTTGAAGATACGCCGTCGACATCTTATTCAACCAGAAAATCTAGCATATCTTTAACAGATTTTCTTCCATGGGAACAGCCTATCAATGCATCAGAACGGGCATTTAAAAGAGGATCTTACTTGCAAAAGGGATATGATAAATTTTGCCTGAAATTTACTCATTTTGAGGGGAAGCCATCGACTTCATCGTAAGTATATCATAATTTGATTTATGAACAATAGTTTATTTATGCACCATTTCCCACCTACTTGAATTTTTCTTAATGTTTCTTATAGTGGTGCGTCAATAGAACTGACTGAGACTGTAAAGCAGGAAATACACCAGACGGATCTGATTCCACATTGTTTTTCGCGTCCCATCGACGTTGAGGAGTATGCACTTCCTCGGGCTGACCTACTAGAGGCTGCTATCTCTTTTAGCCCATTATCCAATGATCATGTGCTGAAAAAGGAAAATTCTACTTGTGAGTGTTATCTAGCATAATTATTTACTGTGAACCCAGAATACGTTTTGGATGGTCGCATGTGATAAAAGAACTAGTTCATTTTCTTAAAGTGATATAAATGGTCCTCATGATAATAGTGGGTTCCATTTACTCTCTACACTCAAAAGATATTCTCATCCTGCGTGAGCAGCAGTTTTGACCTCACCTGGGCCTTATTATCACTAATGGAAATCGAATCCGGGTAGTACAAGGTATATTCTCTACATTTTCATCTCTGCCACGTATGTTAGTGAATCGGTATCATTAGAATCGACTGCATTACTTATTCATTTCGAGTTGTTCTAAACAATAATAATTTTTTGGAGGCAAAACTAGGTAAAACAGGTTCCACCATAGAAGTTATAATTTTAAGCATGACCACTAAATTGTTGATTGATTAAAAAGACAGCATATAAAATGCAGGCGGGAGAAGTAAAATTTAGAAGCGTTCCTTACTAATGCTCATAGCTATCATATTTTAGGGTCAGTTATGTGAAAAAAGCATGTGATTTTCAAGTGCTACAAAGAGCAACTGATAATGAACGAATGAGTAAATTGAAGTGCCTACTGGCAAAGAGATACCAACTGGCGACACATTTTTGAAAACATGGGAACAAATGAAGATTTCAAGATGTGAATTGGACTTATGAAGCAGCGTTGAGGGATGAGGATACAGTACTAAGAGCTAGGACGGCATGGAGGTGCTGAAACGGATGAACGGAGGCTTAATCAGGCATAACGCTTCATTGACAGCACAGCGTTTGCCAATGTACCAAATACGGTGATTGAAATCACCATGATTACTATGGCAAAAGATGCAATATCAATACTATCTTTTTATCAATCCGAAATGGTTGTGAAAACATGGTCAAATCGATTACATCAACTTGGGGATAAAAAAGTCGTTAACGCCTAAGTCGAAGAATATTTCGTAACTTATAATGACATTTTGGTTAAGCCTATTAAATTACAATTATATTCGCTTCAACAACTCAGTATTGCTACTTTGAAATGCTGTTTTTTTTATTGGATAAGAGATTGTCTTTATTGTAACTGCTACAGGTCAATCTGGCTTCAGAATAAATGAGCGACCCAAAGCTAATTTCAAATAGCATGTGTTTCAAGAATGAGTAGTTTATTAGCACTTATACAAAAAAGGATACTTATCTATGCCATCAAGCATGTCACGCAAATTTAACGATTACACTTCGCGATTCCCTAAGATTTTTCCCGTCGGGACGATATTGCTCTGGCTCTAACTTGCTTGACCGATTCGCCCGCGGCTGCAGAGTGGCATGCAATTTGAGACGCTACAAGGTTTGCCCTACTCTCTACTACTCGGAGCTCAAATTATATACGAAAACAAATATTCATAAGTATTCGCCATAGTTCACAGCTTGGACAATTTTGTGTTAATCTGCCTCAAACGAATTGTGCAAATTATGTTACCTATTAAGTGAAATGTGGGCGTCGCAACACAGTGCCTTAAAGGTCTAAGCCCATGGCAGGATGATGGCTAGAACACGTTGATCGTCTGCCTCCAAAAGGCCCGACATACACTTGTAAATGACAGAAATATTAAATTGCCTTCGGTCAATATCGTAGAAGCTAATAGCCTATTGGTTTATTTTGGAATATAGTAGAGCGAGCTAAGCCCATAGAGGAGGCTGTTGCAATTTCCGATGAGATTTCGACGTGCCACGATCCCACGCCTATGGTTTGCCGAGCGCCTCTTTTACAAGGCGGCCTTTGTCGCCGAAAGGATCCAAGTGGAAGGTGTCCGATTCATGGAACTATAATATTACGCCATGGAAGTACTGGAGCGCCAATGCACAAAGGTGATGCGATGAAACTGCACGCGGAATGGTCTGAGCACTACAAGGTCAAACAAATGAGTAAGTGCCAATTCATCATACCACAATTTCCATGTATTAATTCTAAGCGTTCTTTAACTTTCCATAAGAAACGAATCAAATACAAGGTAAACAGAGGCGCAGGAGATATCCGGGTCTGGTTGACATAAAAAGTGTCAAAAGTTCAGCCCGTCACAAACTCGCCCGAAGAGTATTTGGCAGGTGAATAAATGTTGCATAACTTTTTCAAAAATACGTCAAAGCTTACTCTATAATTTTCTATCTGTCCAGATGCGCTATTAAGAAGTCTTTTGGGGACGGATGACGTCGAATAATGTTATCCTCACAAATCTGCTGTCTGATGCATCAGTTTTTATTTATTAATGTAATCTCACCTGAAAGAAGTTTGCCATGCATTAAATATGCAGCAGATTTGAAAAATAAATATCATTGAAAGTTTAAAAAATACTCCTTGCTGATACATATATAATGATATACCTGTATGGGGGGAAAGTTGATCTGGCTTTAGATATAAGGTCATTCATGCCAGGATGAGTCTATGAAAAGAGGGGATACTTTGCTAGCTTGATATTAATATAATTATCACAGAGGGCTCAGCAAGCATCTGAAAAGGAAAAACTAAACAACGTGGATCGGTACAGATCAAACTTATAAATCCAATGAGAAGGTAATATGTATAAAAAGGAGTCAAACAATTGGTTTCCTCCAAAATAGGCACATCTGCACCGTAAAGCAAATAGCTCGGAGCGCAAATGTGCAGCCTATTTACAAGCACTTGCTAAGCGAAGTTTGAATGATCCAATCTGGCCGTATATTATTTACCCGAAAATTAGCCGGCTTGTGGCTCCGGTATGATCGAAGTTATCAAGGTGGTGACAAACTGCAATGATGTTGCAGCTACCGCTCTGAGGCGATCAACTGCAGCTGGACCCTGAAAAGCATCGTCAGCATTAACCTCAACAGCGATATGTTCTGCGACGTTAGTCTCAGGATTAAGGGAGTGTTGTGAATTCGACTCTTCCAAATGACTGGGTTGAGTAACCTAAGGGTAGAGAAGAGAAAAATCGTAGCCAAGCAATTTTAAGGGGGCAATATCGTAAGATTTGAAAAAAGCTATAATTGCGACCGAGTTTGGACTATTTTCGATATAAGTGGATTTCGCGACTATCATTTATTCTTGACTAAGTTACCCTAGGTGGCCTAAAGTGATTGAAGCATGACTCTCGATTTCGAAGTGAAAGTTGGTTGAAAGGAATTCGTGATTTGGTCTCACCGGAAACCGAAGGAGAATTGCCGCGAAGGGAAGACTGATGAAGTGTGTGAAGAAGTCCTCGGCTCACCATCCTGCGACCCCGATGGAATTGCTAATCTTTCGTCTTTACCGTGACAGACATAATCAGAGCAAGATTTCATACTTTACGAAATAGAACAAAGATATACTAAACTGGCTGCAACCCTAGTCGCTTTTTATACACCTAACATCGTGATCTTAATTATGCCTCTTCTTATTTGGTTGGCTACTTCACGCCTACTCTCAATGCTTGCAAATATGTGAAGTTACTCCACAAACCGAGTGTGTTTTGTGGCAGACCACTTTTAAAGTTATGTGGGTCTAAAAATCTGACCTCGCTGAACACATGGTCAATACAGGACACTCAGGACTGGTCCAAAACAGCGTTTTGCGGGTTACCAGGACTTTACATCAAAGCATAAGATCAGAGAGTTTTCCAATATTAAAATGATGGGCCATATGATGCCAATGCATTCCACTTGCCCTTTCCTCGCATAAGCCTGTTACTGGGAAATAGGTTGTCACTTATTTGCATCGAAAGCCAACAGTATATATATATATATATGTGTGTGTATATATTACACGAAGGTTACAAATTTCAAATGATTCTTACAACGGCTCCCATTGCACAAGACATGCAACTGATACAAAATTCGGATAAGTTTTGTTTTCCCAACTCGGTCGCACCATCAGAGATTTTGTGGAAGCTACCTAGTATAGTGTCCTCTGTTATAATATTCGTGATTTCTATCTTCGGACCATTGACTTGGCATATTGCCAAACGCTTCGTCGGCATCGCAGTCAATGAGGCGCCAAAGTGATAAATAAGGGCAATCCCCTTTACCAATTTTCTGTTCTGCCTTCTAGTGCTGTATCTTTCCCCCACTTTAACTTTTACCTATTTATATAATTCCATTTTCTCATTTTCTCCAATGTTGCTTCAGAGTGTGTCGCTACAAGTGGGTTTAGTGAAGTGTAAGCATCTCCATTACCAGTACCAGGTGCTGTTTGCAGGACTCTTGACCTACAATTTGTCCCCGTTCTCATACCCCGCTTGTCGATTGGTCGCTGGTAAGCATCAAAAGCATTGCCTGGCTGTCTGAATATACCAGTTCAATGGTCCGCAGCTGGAAATCACGAATACTATGGCAAAGGACACCGGACTAGGTACGCTTAACAAGGTCTCCCTGACAAAGATCGAACCACCACTAAAAGGCTAAATGAGACTGCGACTAAACAGAAGGCGACATTATCTTAATATTTACGAAAAATTAATAGGGCCTAAGAGATATCCTTTAGTTCATACACTAGGGATAAATAATTAATTACCAATTGATCCTGAGATGCTGAAGGGCCGGAATCTGAGAGGGAAGCTTCGGAAGTTGGACGAAGGCGCTGTCTTTCCTGGTTATCTTGTCTTCTCCGTTCGGTCTCTTCTTGCTGTCGCCTCAACATCTGACGCTCTCTCAGATGATTGTGTCTGTATCCCAAATTTAAAAATATGCTGTTCATGGATCAGTAATAATATAAGGAAGACCTGGACATTTTCTTATTAGATCTCTAGTCTTTAATGGAATTAACGTCATCAAAAGAGGATTATACATCCAGATGCCTGGTTGAAATATAGGTTTTGTACTTAATTTTCAGCAAACTAAACTAAAGCAAAGGTTAATATGAGGCAGATGGCACAAATGAAGAACGGACATAAATTTAATGGCAAAAGGTTTCGTTGTAGCATAGTTTGAATCTTATCCATTAGGACGTGGGTCTGAGGGAGACTATTACCTGGGTGTCAGGACTAGTGCTAGTCTGTTCATGATGAGATGTCTATTGTAGAAACTACTAATATATTTTTTTACATAACCACGATTAAGATAGATAAGTGCTAAAATAAAAATTGTAGTCATACATGTATACACAAAGAACGACGCCGATTACGACTAGTGTTTTTTCAAGAGAAGAGTAGACTGCACAAATTGCCAGGACTATCCCGAGGCGGAAGAACATGTAGAATAAATCAAGAAGATCAACTATTCCTGCGGCACCAGCATTGTTCTCATCTTCTTCAGCAGCAACTGCTGCTGCTACACCCCCCATAACACCATCAGCAGCAGCATCACCACCACCACCAGGTACTAATACACCAAAACGACGAAAAAGATTAGCAAAAAGACCTAGAGGCGCAGCAGCCTCATTAATATTAGCCCGAGCCAAAACATCGTCACGACCATTAATTGCAGGAGGTATGATTTGAGCTTCTTCGGGTTCATTGGTAGTTGAGTTTGAGATGGGTCGAGAGGAGAGGTGATTTAGCTCAAATAGTCCTTTTTAGATAAAAATAAAAGATTAAAATTAGATGGATATTGAGGGCTTGCATAAAACATGAAAGCACGCTATTAGAATGTGGTAGCCCTAAGGATAAAAAATGAACAAGACTCATAAAGGCATCCGATTTTGAATCATTACAAATGATCTCCGATAAACGGTAAGCTGCGTGATTACTGGCACCCTCAGGGGTGCGTTCCACCGTCCCTAAGAGGTGTTGAGCTCTGATTTACCTATTAAATTTATGCGAACATTTCATATACGCTGATTAGTTTTCCTTGAATTGCCGATCCTTATGCACTAGGTCGAACAGAAGGCTTTGTATATTATTTTTTAAAAGCACAATTCACTGAATCAAGAGCATTGCAACCAAACTGGTGACAGTTTATAACCACATTACGGAGCATGTCACCAAACTGTGAACTAGATTAGAAATATTGCGATATGCTCATAAAAAAGGGCATCGAATTCGAAGCCGGTCAGAAAAACATAGAATTTAAATTTTATTGTAAATTGGAGTCCAAAAAACCTTAAGTGAAACTTTCAAAGAAGCAAGGATTGAAGAACACCAAGAATGGGTTCAGGCGTTACCAGATGGGTTTATGTGAACTTAGAACGAGGGGAATACTTACAAAGTTTAGACAAAATGTTGCTAAAATTACAGCCATTAATACAATTGCTGTCACATGAGCAGTCCATACTTTGGGCTTTAGGGGAACAAGCTAATACGGTCAGATGGCATCAGATACACGAAATGTTTGTTTTTTGCAAATAGCAGTTGAGGGAATTAACTGTAAGTTCTATGCTGTAGTAATCTTAATTTCTAACAGCATAACATTGACCTCGCAAATTTATGAATTATTGGCTAACATTGTAATTAGGCGCCATCAATAGCATCAAATTACACTTCGTTATTTACAGGTGATAGCCATCCTTCCAACCAATTTTACCTTAATTAGTTAATATCTCTCGTCATAACTTCTGACACAGTAATCGCTTGACGTCACTTTATATAATTAATCTCAAAATCATAACGGTTCGAATGGATTTAGTAAAACGTAATCATGAATTATGAGATGTATTAACCTTATATCGTTTAAGGTAATGAAGGATTGATAGTAGAATTTCCCCACAATATTGAGTGAAGCTGACGTTTCAATATAATTTTAAATAGCCTTGCTTTCCCAAAAGTTGTTCTCATCCAGAGTGGACTGCAGCTTCGACCCCCAGCAAGAGTCGATCCTTGACAGTACAGCATTTGAGTCGCATTGCCACTAGTGCACTTGAGTCACAGGGCGGATGCCAGGCCTTACTTCACTCCATGACGAGATTGTCGATGAAGCAAAGTTATATTTGCTATAAAAATAGACTACATTAATTATTTTTCGTATATAGGCAATTTCTAGACTATCAATAAATCAATTATATTATATGTGAATTAAGGATGACGAGGTCGAAACTACAGCCAAACCTGGAAGAGAACAGCTTTTGGGAAAGCAATGCTCTATTTATATTATTGTAGGAAAATTCTACTACCAGTCATTCATAATCTTAAACGAAATAGGGTGAATACAATACCTATAACTGATTTACTGGTAGTCTCGGTATTCTTCTTATATTCGAAAAAAACTAATCATGAATTGTCATAGTTTCGAAACTTACCTCAGCCCTATCATTTTATTAAGTGAAAACCTTTTCACCCTGAAGATAAAGCACCATACGAGGTAATCAGCACTGTTCGCCTTAAGCTAACAGCAATCGAGAACAAAAGACATGTGGACAAAAATTAAAGAATAAAATTAAGTTAATACGGATGATGCTCTTCACTCCTTGGGCCTTAGCCAAGGCCACACAGTTATGTAATGGTCTTGGACAAATATGAAAATATACATTGTATTTTTGAAAAATTCCATATTACAATTAAAGTTAGTTATTAAATTTCCCCATGAAGTCAACTGGGCACAAAACAGTTTCTTAGCGTGAGTGTAGTTAATCAATTTTACCGTAGCGATAAGTTTTGTTTTTTATATGCATACCATCAGCCGATTCTAGGTATTTATGGCCGAGATTAATCCAATAGATTATTATAATGCTCGAAAAACAGAATTTACAATATAGCATTTTTATTCAAGCTGCAAAGAAATTTTAATAATAGAATTTCTGTTGACTGGGACTTAGCAAGAAGAATAAATTATCAGGAGGTTCATCAAGATTGAATTTAGTGAATAACAAAGCTAGGGAGGCCAATGTAATAGAACAATTATTTAGAAATATAAAAGAATAATCCTTACCAGCATAGTGAGAAAATGGCAAAATGAGCCCGACGGGAAAGGCATGTGTGGCAGCCTCTGACTGGCAATTTTGTCCTGCATATACGGATTGCAAATAACTGTAGTACTCCGATTTATACTGGTCCAATAGTGTAGGACTAATTCCACTTTATTTATATATGGTATAAAAATATTAATTATCAT
>CAAALY010000465.1:0-10093 GCA_900617795.1 Protopolystoma xenopodis
TGCGTCTCGAAACCCAAGTTATAAAGTAACAATGTTGAATATTTTGTCTTAACTTTACATAATAAGGCTTGTTTTATATATAAAAGCTTTATTATCCATTTATGAACTGAAGCATAAAAAGGTTTTTTACAGGAAACATGAATATCTTCAGTAATCCTAAATTTTGAAGAGAAAATAGGCCATTATCCACATCAGGCTGCCTCAAAGTAATGCGTCATGTAGTCACTTTTGTGAT
Source organism: Protopolystoma xenopodis (assembly GCA_900617795.1). Taxonomy (NCBI): domain Eukaryota; kingdom Metazoa; phylum Platyhelminthes; class Monogenea; order Polystomatidea; family Polystomatidae; genus Protopolystoma; species Protopolystoma xenopodis. The sequence goes on from CAAALY010000465.1 coordinate 236, forward strand.
GCGGAGACATCTCTCTTCTGGACAGGAGCTTGCTGAATATAACATTTATGTTGAAAAGGTTGTATTCTTTTTGGGGAATACCATAAAAGGGACAAGCCTGAATGTATTTATATAATTAAAAATTGCGCGACTATTTGTATCTAATGTCTAGTGCCTAGATTCGTTGTCCTTGCTACCATTTCGTGTGAAAGTGTTTGGTGAAGAGATTCGAAGCACGTTTCCACCAGAAGACGACGACAAATTCCTCTTGACCAGCTGTCGATTGTCTTTACTGTAACATTCATGCTGAGGCTGTTTCAGAGGTAATCTTCATCAAGCACTTTCGCTTGAAATGGAAGTAAGCACAACAATTATGAAACAAGATGATCCTCGCTACCCAATTTTTCTTCGCATATAGCACCTGTATGCCTGTTGCATAAAAAACCACTAATAATTGAATTTTGGCAGATTCACGTAAATAGACAGGGTCTACTGATGGTCGCTGAACTACCTGATATGAGTATAAGTGAAGTAGTTAAAAATTCTCATAAAATATCTATCTTCGTACATAAATTGTATTTACCTTTTCGTTTGAGGTAATATGGGATTGATAGTTGAATTTTCCTACGATGATATGAGAAGGAATGATATTTAAATTGAATTTCCCATAGACTTGCCTTCCCAAAAGGCATTTTCATCCAGAGTGGACTAGAGTTTCTATATTTTCTTGGTCTTATGAACACCGGCGGAACTTTAACCATGTAATAGAAGAGTATTATCTCGACACGTTACCTATTACAATATATTGGAATGAGTAGCTTTGAGTCACGAAAGGTGTGCATTTCGAGGAAGACTATTCATTCTTTCATATAACATCCTATGGCAGAATTGTCGGTCAAGCAATTGTGTATTTACCATACAAATCGATTACTACTTATTTTTCGTTTATAAGTTGTTTTCGATACTAGTAGTAGATCATTTATATCTATAGAGTAGTGTCGAAAGGCTACTTATAAAAGAAACTATAACTGCCCAATCGATAAGTTAATTACAAAGGTTGTTGGTTCCACTTTGTTTTCGGAACTTAGTCGAAGTGCCAGGAAGACTTACCTAGTCCCATATCCTCTGCCATAGGATTCGTGATTTCCAGCTTTGGACCATAGGCTGAAACGTTTCGTCGGCATCGTCAGTGAGAGGCGCAATCATAAGCCCAGAGTTACAATTTATCAAGGCGACAAGTATAATCAATCCCTTGACTAATTTTCTGTCCAACCATTGTGGCATCACTCGCCCTCTAGTCCCGTATCTCCTCTCAGCCATACTTCATATTGCCCATCTATTTATTCACACTTCTGTGCTCTCGCTTCTTCCAATGTCGCTACAAGTCAGTTAAGCGCAATCATCTCCACCACCGATAGCAGATACCGATTGTAGGCCTCCTGACCTACATTCTGCCCCCCTTTATTTCCACCCGCTTGTTGATTGGCCGCTGCTAAACCTCTAAATCGCTGATTTAATGTCTGGTTCTTGTCTGGCTGTATAAGAAAATATTTGCCTATTTAAAAATCTACATTTGTACACAGAATTTTTGCTACAGTACCCGAGGAAAATTTACGCTGAGGATGTCCAATAGGTTAGGCGAAGTAGAAGATATAGTTCCCTACTAATAACAGTATATTTGAAAAGGCATGGTTAAGCGAAATTCCATGGAATTATGCCAGTGTGGAAAAATACATTGATACAATCTGATACGAGTATCGGTACGTAGTTAAGTTCTAATAAGGTAGCTTTTCATTTCATTTGAAAATGCATAAAGTAGGGATTCTAAAGTTGTTCTTACCAGAATAGCATGTCTAGTTTTCGTTGTACTGCAGTAGTTTGGCTTTAATACGACGTTTGGGTTGAGACAGTCCACGAAACATCCTCATCGGTTTCGGGTGAAACCAGGCTGATCTTTCAGCCATCATTTGATGGACATCACCAGAGCTGGAACTCAATCATGTACAAGTCTCACGTTAACCCTATGTCAATAATACTATCCAGTTCTACCCTACTCAATACTAAAAGACAAAAATGAATAGGCATACATAGATTTAGAATGGGTTGGCTAAGTATCTTCCATATTGGCTATGTTACATTTGCTTGGGTGCGTGCATGTGTTTTATAGGTTAAAGTGATTTAAAAGGTCTAATTTTTGGCTGTGGTCATCAAGGATAATCAACGACGGTACAACGAGAACCAGCTATCGTCTTTTGGTGAGACCGCCCTTAGAATATCGTCTTCATGCACTTTCAAACAAAATGAAAGCATTCCTTCTGTATGTTTTCAGGAGACTCCTTGAAACCCAGTTACTTTTCCTATTGAATTACGTATTTATGCATGTGGACTCATGAATTGCGATTATATTAAGCCCTTCGATAAAAATGCGGTAACTCAGTCAACTACTGCTCTTCGTTTTAATTGTGTTTGCCATCTCTACGCCTTAGTTTAGAAATATTTAAAAAACCCATTACCTAAACTATTATTTTTTGACATTATCAGAGCATAGAAAGGGATTTTTAAAATTTCAATGACCGAGGACAGCTGTTGTGCTTTGATCTTATTACTAATTTCTTTCGTTACTAATTTTGTAGTTGTAATAACAGATGTACACATGTACGCATTATAAAGTGTAAAAATGTATATGTTTCTAGACTTCAAACTTGTAGTGTCTATACAGCGGATAATTTAATTCACTTGCGATATAGAATTAATTGTAATAATGATAACATACACTGATGAGGTTCTCAATATGACAGAAGAAGCTTAGTACGTTCACGCCAGAATCGAAGGAGACTGTCCACACAATAGCATAGAGTGGAATATTCCAGTAAAGCTTTACGCAGCATAGCATCGAATGGCTTCAATACTCGAATTACACACATTCATATATGAATGAAAGTAAATTTATATATTTTAAACTAAGAACATTTTCTAGAACAAACTTTTTTTCGTATACATATATTTATTCAGTTTGGTTGGTTTTTTAGGCTTTACAAGATCCGACTTAAATTTTTATTGGCAACGCCTTGTTAAATCTTTAGACATAACATAGGAAATAGCCATGAGACCGGACTGGTTTTATAAAGAAAGACAAAGTACAAGTGAATCTATATTCAGGATAATTTCGCTATCCAGCAATTAAAGTTGTTTTAAGCCGAATTTATTAGTAGATTCTTGATGAAGAAAGAATGAGCATTTAGGCAGCCTAAGAAACCGAAGAATATTATTTAAGTTGCATCGAATTAGGCAAGGATGGCAGAAGACATTCGCACAGATGATGTGCGTAGATTAGGAGCATAAATATATTGTGATATGACTCTATTTCGATGGAAATTTTGGTTAGAAAGAATTCTTGATGTGTTCTTAACAGAAACCAAGGACGATTAACACGTATGGAAAACTGTTAAATTAGAGGAAGATATTCTCGGATCACTGTCCTGCAACCCCGATGAAACTGGGCTAAGCTTTTGTCTGTACTGTTACTGGCATCATTAGAGCAAGATTGTATAGTTTACAAAATAGAGCAAAAAATATACTAAACCAAGAGAAAGGTGTTTCTCTTCATTTAGCATAAATATATTGCCTGAACGAGGCTAAGCATAAGGAAACCTTTTTTCACATATCTCACATGTTAAGTAAACTCATAATTAGCACTACGTATGAGGTAATATGTAATTTAAAAAAATCTTTAATAATGTAAAGTAGACGAATTATAATGCAAACTATCAAATGCGGTATTTTGATTATATTCCTTAAGTTCTTGTTTACAAAACCTTGATAATTATAGCTTAGTCGATTAATTTCTTGATGTTCTTGTCTATAGCTATTATATTATAGGGTGATTTTCTGGATCAAGTTCTTCTTGACCCATTGTTATTTGATTCTTGCCATATCGTATGAAATAAAAAGTCAATAATACTCTCTTTTGCCCGCTTTTGAGCGACACTCTTAAAAATATGCTAAATATTCAGTTTACTTTAATAAGTTTAGAAATATTGTTGGCAATTAACTATTTTCTAAAATCCTATTGATAATTGAGAAATTATTAAATAGCAATGTCTCGAACACAGAAAATTGATATACACGTTAATCCAGGAATTTCCGCAATAACCTCAAAATATCATGTTTCAATGAAAAATAGCTTTTGATTCATATAGTTCGTAAAATATAATTGCAATTTAGAGCAAGTGTAGAACGTCAACTTAAGAGATTTTATACAGATAATATTCTTGGTTAAGCTTCTTTGCATTAGTTACCTGAATTATTATTATTTTTTAGAATACCTATAGAGTAATATATCTATTTTTTCGATATTTAGGTCTTATAGAAAAATTCGCACTTTCAAATGTAGTCAGAATAAGAAACTTTTTACAAATTACTCTTTATCACCAAAAACTTAATTAATAAATTTTATATCTCATAAAAATAAAAGATACTATAGTAAACTGGCTCATAAAAAAGAATGACATATGAACTGATTTATATAAATCTGTTTTAGTTATTCGTTTTATCATAAGCACTTTAAGCAATTTTTTAAGGGTTGGGCTTGTTATCGCTTAATATGTATGAAAAAGCCCCTTCTCTTTATGATGATGATTACAATATACAGTAATTATTTTTTAACGCACTTTAGAATTAGTCACTCTTCTGAAAACCTTCACGCTCCTTCTCCAGTTGATGGTGTAGTAATAGATAGTTATTATACGAATTTTCCGTCTCCGGAACCTCAACCTTCATATCATAAACCTATTCCGTTAAAAGGCCCTGTAATACACTTCCTAATTTACAAAGCTATTTTTACGTATTGACGTCTTTATTTATATACATTCTATAATATTTCATTAATTTTATTTATTTATTTATTTTGTACATGTTATATTATTAATACATAAATATAAGTAATGTTATATGATTACTTAAGTATTGCGTTAATATATTTCTAAGCACCAATTTTAATATATGTTTTAATACCTATCTTATATCATAACGGAAGCAGGATAATAAAGTTCTAGGCCAAAACTCTTTATGTACCATATCTTTGAAAAAGCGGCTATTTAGTTCGTTAATCCTTCCTCTTTAGCTACCCTTTATGCTTTCACTTTCTACTTAAAGAAGCAACCATCTTCTCTCTTAAAAAAGTATATCATATTTAGTCAAAGTTTTCTATAGCCTGATAATAAGGATAGAATAACACAATAGTTTCCTTCCAGTCATAGAGTATTTCTACACCTGAGTAAGTCTGAGTGCGAATTTGATTACTCTTCATAGCTGTTACTTAATTAATTCATTTAACCCCACCATGTAATGTTACTTTCTTCGATGGCATCATCTTATGGAAGCTACTCTTTTGTGCTTAAAAATGTTTAACTTGGCTTAAATCTTTTATGAAAAATGTTAGCTCCGCAACTTGATCACATTTTAGTTTATAGTTCTGAAAAACCAAGCACATGTTATCAGCCTTTCCAAATCTGTGTTTTTTTAAGCAAATTTATACTCGAAAAATCTTACTTAAATATTTAGCGAATATAGAACAAATTAGTGCTATTAATGTACTAATTTAAAAAATCTTCAAAATTATACTTCGACAAAAATTAATTTTCTCTTCTACATTAGACTTAACATTTTTGTACTAAAGGGTCATAAAAGCCTTCCAGCGCCAATATTTGTGAGCAATGGAAAATAATTCGTCACAACTTTGAATTTGTTTGCTTTTCTTAAACGTCTATGACCTTATTTTATGCTGGTCTACTTAGTATATATTTTTTACCAGCTAAACAAAGATTTATAAACCTTAACGTACTAAACTACAGTTCGTTCAGCTTTGGCAAATAATGCTCCATTTAGATCGTAGATATGAAGAGCAAAATAGTGCGGCCTTCTGTTTGGTCGTAGTCGCCTTTAGCTGCATAGTGTTGGTTTGATCTTATTTTCGTAATTTGTTCGTAGCGACAGGAAGACCTTGTGAAACGAACCTAGTCCTGCGTCCTCCGCTATAGTATTAATGGCTCAGGAACGTACAAGGCCAATGCTTCGATGCCGGAAATCACGAATACTATGGCAGAAGACGGCGGACTAGATACGCTCCACAAGGTCTCCCTGTCGCTCCTACCAAGTCACGTAAACAAGGTCAGATCAACACAAGTTTTCATTTACTTTAGCCAAAATGGCAAATTTTATTTTACTGTAGGTTTTTTTACCACTTTCTTATTACCAGAGAAAACACTGATCTTATCAAAACAAACAGGGGGAGATTGCATTACATGTATCAATTATGAATACCTAATCGAAGGTATGAAGACCAAGATGGTGTGGCCTTTTGTGTGGTCACAGTCTCCTTTAGTTGTATGGAGGTTGTTTGACCTTGCTTTCATATGGGTAGGAAGACTTAGAGGAACACGCCTAGTCCAGAGTCCAATGCATGAATGATAATTTTCAGAGTAGGACCATGGACGTGGTACATTCCCAGACGTTTCGCCGGCATCGTCAGTGAGTCTCGCCATTCTTAGGACCGCAAACGAGTTGTGTGGTGATGCTAAGTAAATAATGATCGCTCTGCTATGAGAGCTGTTAAAAAGCTTTCAGAAAATTAGTATTTTAATTCCTCACATATATAGGGCTAATTGCAAGTTTGTATGAAAAAATAAATTTTTTTTCCTGATTGAATTCGCCTGGTAAATATACATGGACTTTAAAGGCAGAGATATCACTAAATGAAAGTTGCAATTTTTTAACAACACTGACACTAAAGTTCGTAAATAAATATAAGTTAAGATTATGACTATGAATAAAGAGGACATGCAAGAAAGAATAATATGCATTTCCTTTCTTAGAGGATCACTATGCAACTTAGATGACTTACTCATTCTTTTTTGTTTTTGGGTATAATATTTATTGGTAAGACAATTCTTTTTGCTTTAAAAGTGCATTTGCTTGGTTAAACTTCTAATAAAAACATTGATTCGGTATAGAAGGTAACAATTTATGATAATTTCAGTGAAATATATCGTTTTGAAGTTTGTCTATATACCTGATTTCATCATATCAATCTGTTAACTATCGAAACCATTATGATCTTTTAATAAATCCATGGCAAATTCGGAAGGTTTAATTGCTAACTCCCAATCTAAATTATTCTTTTCATTCCAGAATAGATTTAACCCTAAATTTGTTCAAGGATTCGTCGAAAAACAAAGAGAACTGACTTTTCATCATCTAAAATCAAAAAAAATGGTTAACACTATGTTTTCTCACAGAATTCTTAAATCAGCAGTTTTGTCACTCCAAAACGAGAGAGTTCGGTAAACCATAGCAATATTTATAGGAATTTTATTTTGAAATAATACTAATGAGTGCTAAATATTGTGTTTGTATACACTTAAACTTTTGAGATTCAAAATATTCTTATATTGTTTAAAATAATAACGATATTTATTGTTATTATTGTTGTTTTGATTTTACTTTGTAGCTAACCCCAATACGTTTTCATGTTTTAAAGTGGATAAATACTATTTTCAATTTCGTAAAATTTAATTTAAAACATCAATTTTTTACGACAAGACTTGCTCTTTGTTTCTAACGGAAAATATTTGTATATTGAACTTCCATCAGTGAATCTAAGCGCTTTATATGCTAAAACAATACGTAAATATTGATTTTTCATTTATGAGTAGGCTTTAGAGACTACGATCATATATATGTATATATATATATATATATGATATGTATTCATCCTATTGTGTGAATTTCAAAGAATGTCAGGCATTGTTCCATATCATATTCTGTGGTGGGATTGTTGATGAAGCAAAGATACCTTTATTATAGCAATCGACTATGCTACTCAGTTTTCGTTTATGAGTTGGCGATTGATGTAGCAAATACAACTTTACTTCATCGTAACTCTAAACACAGAATGTCTAATGGAAAAATTCAACTACAAGTCTCCTTATCATCCTAAGCGAAGCAGAATGAATACATCTCAGATAATAAATATTGAGTTTGTTCCTAGATAGAGTGGTGGAAACGAACCACTTTCTTACAAGGATATAGTTACTTAATAAAATTATCTATTCTATCTAGTAGATGTACACTTTCATGACATAAATTAATTTCATTAACTATTCAATCCAAAGGAATCGCCTTCCATCTCATTTAGAATTGATTGGGCTATCAAGAACTCGTTCCAAATCATGTGCTCCCCGAAATCATTCGTTTGCTCGAATGCAACTCAAGCGAGTTGATGGACAAACTATGGTTCAAATGCCCTGTCCTGAAGGCTTGAAGAAGATTTCCATAATTTCCTCCGGACTTCCTAATATCTTGAACCCAACTGGTTACCAAAATAATAAACAGGATATGAGTTACATTTATGGGGTTTTACCGCATCAAAATCTAATAAAGAGAGCATCAATTATACAACATTTAGGAATCAAGGAGAAAAAGAAAGATACCAAAAATGATATAATCTCAATAAATGAAAGTGACAAACGCTGGTATGAGATGGCCTTATCTGGTTGGCAAGTAATAGATGGAATCAAATCTTTCACAAAGAGTGGTAAGAATTATAGTATACTGTGTATATCTTCCTAACCTTCCGTTTCCATTCAGATATTTTGTTGGCTCATATGGCAATTGAAGGATATGTACCTTATAATAGTTAGACTCTTTTTTTATATTTTTGTTGTTGAAAATGATTGCTTTCTCCAAATATTCAGAAGCCAGTCTCACAATAGTCTGACTGAAGAACAACTTGAAAATCGGACCAAGTCTATGGTCCGACTCTAAAAACTTTCATGCATACTATGAATTACGGACAAAGTACGTTACTCTAGGTCTTCCTTCCAACAGGAACGAGTTGCGAAAACAAGGTCAAACGGCTACTATACATCGAAAGGAGACTGCGATCAAAATAGAGGCCACAACAACTTGGTCTTCGTATCTGCGCCTAAAGAAGACTTATTTGCTTAATTTGATTTCAATTCTTTTTTTATCTCGGGAGACATTTTTAACCCAAGGTCAACACTGTTTTTGACCTCGATTAGGTTTCGTCAACTTGCATATATGATTGGAAATGAGGATAAGCTGGTAAAGAAACAGATAGGTTACTTGGTTAACCACACAAATTAAGCTGCACTGTGTTATGCTAAAGGCAGGACCTTCAAAGCGAAGCAAGCTTTATATGAGATGTATTTACCCTATTTCGTTAAGGAGACAATGAAACTGGTAGTTGAATTTTCCCACAATCACTTGAGTAGTCCTTACTTTTTGTTTAATTTCACCTAGCCTGCGGGACTCGAGCCATGAAAATACAGCATACAATCTCGACACATTAACTACTAAACCACATTGCAACGAGTGCCCTTGGGTCACAGGGCAGATCAGAATTTCAAAGAAAGTCAGGCACTTTTCTCATATAATATTCTTTAATGGAATTGTTAATGTATTTGATATAGCAATCGACTGTGCTACTTACATTTCATTTTATAAGCACTGTCATGGTTTGAGTCCCGCCGATGGTGTTTAGAAGACTTATATGGGATCAAAACTGCAGTCCACCCTGGATGAGAATACCATTTAAGAAAGCATGGCTATGCGAAATCCAATGGAAACATAAGGTCTACTCATAGCATTGTGGGAAAATTTAAGTTCCAGTCCTTTTATCACCTTAAACAAAATAGGGTGAATACATCTCATATATATGATGTACGGGTAGTCTCGAATATCTGCTTTTAAAACGATATATAAGCAATCTTTGAAAACCAATTTCTTCAGTGGTGAATTTCTCACTTATATAGATCCGTGCATTTTAGATACGAAAAGAAAGTGGTTTTCGATGAATCT
>CAAALY010000466.1:0-10092 GCA_900617795.1 Protopolystoma xenopodis
TATAGGGCTAAATAAGTCGCATAATCCAGTTTTTAATCTTCAGTTTCAAACAACACAAAGGCTTTGTTATGATAAATACATGTTCTGCTTAATTTAATGTTGCAGGGCTACTTCCTTCAAGTATGAAATTTGTAGAGCACTTTGGCAAATAATTATTTAAGAACTTGCATATCTTTAAATTTTAGCTGTTCTGTATTCCTAGTTGATCAGGATAGCAATGAGCTAGTGGCAAAGGTACTTGATGGACTGCCAACAACCTGCCAGAAAGGAGTAAGTTTCTGTATACATTTTTTTAATTCGAAGAATCTTATTCATTTTCGAAATTATTGTGCTTTAACTAGTGACTTGAGTTCAACTCATATATCCTTGGTTTTCTAGCTATAGGGGTCTGAATTATAAGCGAATTATTGAAAGCGCACAAATATGTGTAGCAAAAATAATTCATATTAAGTAAAGTTTAGATGGCATATAATGCCTAAAATATGTGCTAAACTTGCAAAGTTTTACATCAACTTTATTGAAAAAATAAATAACGACATATAAACGCTTTTTTTCGTATAGAAATAGAGTTTTAAGACTACCATTAAATCAGTTAAATGAAATGTATTCACCCCATTTCGTTTAAGGCGATTAACGACTGGTGGTAGAATTTTCCCATAATGATATGAATAGAACTGATGTTTCCATTGAATTCCACATATACTTGCTTTACCAAAAGTTGCTCTCATCCAGTGTGAAATACAGTTTCGAACTCGCCTATGTCTTATCAACACCTCCAATAAGAGTATAATCGTGACAGTGCATCATGTGAGCTTGACACTTTGAACACTCAGCCACATTGCCACAAGTGCCCTTAGGTTACAGAGCAGATGTGAATTTCAAGAAAGATTATGCCTCTTCCAATATCACATTCTTTTGTGGGATTTTTAAGGTCGAAACTGAAATCCAATGAAAACGTTAGGTCTACAAATATCATTGTGGGAAAATTCTACTACCAGTCTTTCATCACCTTAAACAAAATTGGGTGAATCCTTCTCTTACTACTGATTTACTGGTAGTCTTGAAAATCTATTTTAATACCAAAAATAAATATATTGATTCAGTTTTAAGTGCAAACTTCCTGGCTTCGATAGTGTTTTCTATTCAGAGCTGCGAATACGTTGAACCTTTTCAGTACCAAGTAGTTTTTATCTAATCTTATTAGAATACTAGTACTCCCTATACCCAGAATAGTATTGTACATCTCTTTATAAGGATTTCTCTATCATTTAATTCATGCATGAATCAATGACATTTATTGGCAAAGTTAACTAGTGTCAATCAAGTTCACTTACTCCTTTTATAAGAGCAATTTCTGGTTCATGGGGAAGAATATTTTCACTTTTGAATGAGATTTTCCTGTTTAAGTCTCAGTTTTTCTGTAGGCTTAAGCCAAGAAGATTGCTTTATTATTTTTGATTTTACACTAACTTATAAGATAAGAGTTTATAATACGCCCAAATAATAAGGAATTTTGATGTCGTTTACATTTTAGCGGCTTGGCTAATTGTATTTACTTCAGAGCGTAAGGATGAAGCGAAATGTTGCTTAATTTTTTAACTATATGTTTCAATAAAAATATTCGTACAATGGCGAGCAAGAGATATATATATATATGAATGTCCTATGTACTATTTTAACATTTGTTTGAAAAAAATGGACAGAATATGATTAGATAATAAAATCATTTTAGCATGTAAAAGCTACTGCAGAGTATAAGTATAAATATATCTTTAAACATATATAAAGCCAAAATATTTGCTTATATGCTCAGCATAAATTGCTTTTAAAAGCCAATATTCTGTTGTAAATTGCGTTTTCATAAATTTTAGGAGAAATTCATTCTTCCGGATGGTACAGAAGTAGAAGTAAGAAAATGATTATATTTGTTATTCAATTTCACTTAAATGTGAGATTTCAGACTGGTTACGTTTTATAGGAATATGTTAGCCCCATTAAATAAAGTTACTTGTCACATCAAGTTTAGTGTGAAAGCAAATACACGCTTTATAAATTTTCATTCATTATCCAAAAATGTTATCACGCTAAAATATGCACGATGAGCATTAATAGTTCTAACATCCTCAATTAATTTTAAATAGATAGTACTAGATCCGGAAAAATGTCATACATTTTATACTAAAATTAAACAATTTTCTTAAATATACTCGGACGTCTTTTATGCTTATTCATTCAGTTTCATAAGTATAATTTATTATGATTTTATAAAATTTTCCTTTTTTTGGTATCCAGTTCAAGCGGCTTTTAAAAATATTCAAATTTTATAGCTATATACATCTTTTTTATTCCTATTTTTAGAATTTATATTAAAATTTATTATTAAATTAGAAGCCAGAGGAAATTCGAATGCCAAGAAATACTGGGATTGCTGGTTATGCAGCTACGACTGGTAGGTTTCTAAGGTCACGTATTTTATCACAACTTATTGTAAATGTAATTATATGCGATATTAAGCTAATAGGGAACTTCTTTTTCTGATATTGTAATATCTTCAATTATATATTTCAAGATACATGTTTTAAAATATTGTCCACATTTTCTTAAATTCCTTGAAGCACATTTGTAACTTAGATTTTTCTTAACTGAAAACTGCAAATTAATTACACCTAGTTTGCTTGGATTAAAAATAAAAATATATTATTTAACCTTTGAATTTAGGTGAATTAATAAATATCAAAGATGCTTATACACACCCGCTGTTCTATCGTGGCGTTGATGAAGAAACAGGCTTTCGGACAAGGTACAGCTCATCGTAAAGCGGTAATAACACAATAAGAAAGAGGCTAACGCTATATAAATGATTTTAGAAAAATCACGATTGCGTATTTCTTGCAAACATTTTAGTATACCTCATAAAGTTAAGGTTCTCATTTTAGCGTAATATTCAATGGTTTGATCCGGAATTTAGTATTTAAATATATGATCTAACCAAATCGTTAAAAATCACGATACAATATGATCATACAGTTAAACACCTTAAGCACCCCATATAATGAAGCATAATTTATGCATATTTTGAATATAAAATTTATATATTAAAGCCAGAGTAAGCCCATTTAATTTGGAACGACTTATACTAAGTTTGTTCCATACCACATATGGTGCTGCATTAAAAAGGTCATATATTATGACCGACAGCCCATTCCATTAAAAATAGAAAGGATTAAAAAGGCCAAAATCAACTATCGTTCCACACACAAAATTTGTGGTTTAAGCATTTTTAAATGCAAACAAGTATTATTGGACTAAACTTTAATCTAATCTCTTACTAATTATCAAATATTAATAAATTTAGAATAAACGCCTTTAGTCACTAGGTGTTTTCAGATTTCCACTGATTAATCGTGTGCTTATTTATTATGGTTGTTATTGTACAAATCTGAATAGACGCAAAGTGCTTTATGTTTTATAGAATACTTAGCCCCAGGTTATTACGGCATCTGACATTTCACTGATATGCATTTATTTATCTCCTCAGGGCCATTTTATGAAATATGTGTTACTTAGTTTTCAATCAGTTTAGCAATCCTGATTCTCTTTAAAAATATTTGTTTTTCTCAGTAAACTGAGTGAGAGGAAGATGTTTATCCAAAGTTTAGTGTGCATTCTATTTTATTAAATAAGTTTCTATTAGACAAATAGCAACTGATGAAAGTAAATCGATCTGCGGCATTGGATCGTATACTGTTATTACAAGATTTTCGTCAACTTCCACCTTCTCCCTAAATTAAAGAGTTCAAAGGACATTTGTAATTATTTATCCTACCTTTTTTATTAATAAACAGGAACATCCTCTGTTTCCCAATAAAGAACGAACAAGGTGGAATTGTCGGTGTTGCCCAACTATGCAACAAAATTAGGGCCCATCATTTTTCTAGAGCAGACGAAGAGATGGCGCGAACGTTTTCAGTTTATTGTTGTATCAGCATTGTTCATGTACGTTCTGCTCTCGTAATTTAATTTTTAATATCTTTTCTTCTAAATAAGTTATAACAAATTAAAGTATCCTGGATCTTTTACACATACATAGTGGAACGTAATAAATATGTTATAGTATGCAATGCCTAAAGTTGCTCATTTATGTTGTATGCATAAAGGTGTTTGATAAATAAAAAAATATTACGGTAAAAACTTATTGTGGCCATAATTTTGTTTTCAAAAGGCTTATTTTAAATCAATGAGTATTATATAATTAAACTTAAAAGATAATAAAATCAAAATTACAACAATGAATATTCTTTGCAATTTAATAATAAATAATTCTTGTATAATTTCACTTAATATATCAGAACGAAGATTTACTTTCAGATAATATATGTTTTAATTTGGAAAGGAATTCGCCTATACAGTCCCACATTTGCTGCTATTAATCAGGAATATGCTTTCATGTCTAACTAACGCATATCTAACAAAATCATAAACTTTCGTAAATGTTTAACGACAGCACAGAATGTGAACGAAAACTTAATTCTTCTAGCTATTTATACCCGTAGCGACAATCATTTGTTCATTGTCTTCGTCCACATATTGCGTGGTGATCCAGAATCCATTCTCAGACAACAAATAATTAGCATACACTATAAAATTTTGATAGTCAATTTCATTTTGAAAATAAGACTAAAAGTAACTTCAAGAAATCTGACTTATTCTGTGGGTTTCTCTAAATATATGCTTTTATTAGACTATATTTTATGACAGTTCTTAGCATGTAATGTAGACTTGAACCAGGCGTTTCGCTGGCTTCATCAGGGGATCTTGCCATTTTCAACACCAAGCTACAACTTTTCAGAGAGATAGCCGAAGTTAATCCTTTGACCTAACTGCTCTTCAATGGTTGTGCTATTAATCCTCTTTCTTTCCTGGCACAACTCCCTACTCTCTACCCCATGATCTCAATTCCACCATAGTACAACTTCGGATTTGTTTATATTCGACTGCTCTATCACGCCTGAAATTTACTTTGCCTCATCTCCTCCTCGATTTTCTGACCCGACTTGGACCTCATAACCAGATCTTACTCATGGGCACGTAGGTACCTTTCTTATCTTTCAAGTTGACTGATTTCCCTTGGTTCCAGTCAATGTATACGCTCTACTTCGAGCGCTGTTCCTCGAGCCTTAAGGGGTGCATACGCCGTCGCCTCACTGAGCAAAACGCCTAGGCCCTAATTCCAACACTTTCATATATGGCACAATGTCTCCATTTGTCATCTTCCTAATTTAACCCATGTACCCTGAGCAAACTATGAACGTCTATCCCTGATCGAATGCTACCGTTCAAGTGTACTTCTAGAAAAGTTAGCCATAACGCCGAATTTCTGCGACGATTGCGTTTATCCGTCTCTCTAGCCCTGTTACTGCCAGACCTCCAAAGTTTTAGTTGCTTCTTCGAGCAGACTACATTCACTGAAAACTTCTTGATTTCCATACCCCTGTTTTCTCCGAGGTTGCTTAAGCAATAAGCAAAGTTGCCGCGGACTCTGCCTTCTAATCTTTTGTTAATTAAATTACTTCCCTCTGGGATGTCAGTTGCCTCCATGAGCTTGCCTTTCCTTGTGCTTTCACACTATGAGGTCGGTATTTCTGCTGCCTTATAATTGAGCTCATATTCAGTCCATGCCATGTGTTCTGCTATTTCTTATCTTTTAGTATCTATTTTCCTGCAGAAGCTTTGATGTTTCTAGAATCGTATGTTGATTTTTCCCCTTCTTTGCCAATATATTTCTGCTCGCAGACGCCACATGCTATGCCATAAGCTCCCAAACAATCCCAGTTGTCTAACCTCTCTTGTAGCGTTGGTAAACTTGTGAAGATTGTTGTTTTTTACCTTCATGGTCACCTGAATATTCCATTTCGCTCATATTGGCCGTAGATTTTGAGTTACTATGCAGGAAGTTGAACACCAACTTTTATGAGGCTTTTTCCATCCTTATTTTTCTTCATAAACCCGACCTACCACCGACTTTTCACGGCCCGTATGTTCCTTTGTATTACTTCTTTAGGGTATCCGTTTCCGAAGAATATTCTAGTCGCTTTGTCCAATTCTTTATCCCAATATTCCAGGTTCAGTAATCCTAGGCTTCTTATGGTCATGCTTCTCATTATTCGAATCTATAACATGTAATTGTGATGATTCTGTAAAACATATTCATGAAAAAAAATAGTGGATAACCTCGAGATAATACTGCAGCAACCAAGAGTGTTCCTTTGCAAGAAGTCAGAATTAGTGATAAATTTGTTTATTGCTTAAGCAAACTCCGAGAAGACAAGACCAGCCGAGATTGAGGAACTATTGTCAATCAGTGGAGCAAGTATCGTAAGAAAAAGGCGGATGAGGGACCTTCAGAAATCAAGAAGTTTTCAGCGCGTGTATTATACTTGTAGAAGCAACTACAACTGTGGAGGTCTGGTGGCATAATGGCTAAATTGTATAGAATTCTACTTGAGGTGCCACAAGTGACCGGAGCTAGATGTTCACATTTTGCTCACGGTACATGTGCTAAATCATTGAAATGACACGTATATATTGTTGCTAGTATCGGAAGGCATGGGAATCAGAGTCTAGGCGCTCTGCTCAGTGACGCAACAGTCTAGGTACTACTAAAGACTTGACGAAGAGAGCTTGAAGTGAAGCGTAAACGTGGACTCGAACCGAGTGAAATAAATCAACTAGAAAGATAAAAAAAGGTATTTGCGTGCTCATGAGTGAGATCCGGTCAGGAGGCTTGCGTCCGATTAGCAAATCGAGTGAGGAGAGGTGTGATAGCGTCATACTAAACTCACTAAAAGAGGGAGAGCAGTAGAATATAACCAATTCCGAAGTTTTAATAGGATGGAAATGAGGTAAGGGGTAGAGAGTAAGTAGCTGTGCCAGGACAGAAAGAGGAGTGATAGCACAACAGTTGGAGAGAAAGTAGGTTTCGTTGACGAGTTGTAACATGGTACTGAAAATGACAAGCTTCTCTGATGATACCGAATACGATGCTGGCAAAACATCTGGGAATGAACTAAGTCCACGTTCCAACACTAAGAATAATCATGAGTACAACAGCAGAGGACTTCGGGCAACCTGCTTCTGATCTACTCGTCCTTACAACAGGACAAATTTGCGAAAACGAGGTCAGAACATTCATATATCTCGAAAGGAGATTGTGACCAAAATAAAGTCTCCAATATCTTTTTCTTCATATCTACGCTTAAATTTTTTGATTGCCCTTATCAAGATTCGTCGAATCTTTATATTCCTAAGATTATCTTCAGAGCTAACTCTAAGATCATTTACCAAAAAAAGATATATAAACTTTACTTTATTCAGATGTGATCCATGTAGCAAGGACATGATCATGAGACTTACTCAGAGACTTTAGCCTCGAATTAGTCTCCCAAACGCAGTAGAGAGGTAATAACGCCTCTATGGGGTGGCAGGGGTCGAGTGAAATACGTGAACCAGGGAGAGTGCAGACGGATCTTACGGGGCAAGAGGGAGACTCTGAAAATACCTAAGGAAAGAGGACTGTGTTGCGATATGGTAGACTGATCAACATTCCCAGCACAAGGGTGAAATGGTGAGAACGACAATGTGGAGTGTGAAGGATTTTCATGAATGCCGCTCAAATGAGAACACCTCACTTCTTCTAAATAAGAACGTTTTAGTTGTAACAGTGAAGGCGTGATAGGAGGATATAGGATAGGTAAATAGCCCAGGGCAGAAGGGGAGATACCACTACTGTTTACCACACGTTTGGTTCGGCTTCACTTGTCTTATTGACGAGTTGTGGTGTGGTGCTAAGAATGACGAGACTCACTGACTCAATGGATTCCGGACTAGATGCGTTCCTCTACGTCTTCATGCCAATATTACCAAGTTGCAAAAAAAAGGTCAAACAACCTAATTACCTTATTTAATTACTGAATACCAAGCAAAAGGAGTCTTTTATAGTCTTAACGTATTAAGCTAGCCAATAATCTATAGTTTTGGGGACGCTTTTTTTATACGATATTTGTATGAAAAATGTCCTTAGTAACTGTCCTTCCGTAAGCTTAAAGAAACATAACTGAAAACTACCCATTGCTTAAGGAAAAAACTTGGCTTATTCACAAATCATACTTTCGCAATGAATCAAATATAGTACATTAATTGATTATTTGAATGGCTTTGCAAGTAACCCATGTTATTCATTAAAAAATTTCAAAAAAATATTAAATTTTGTAAAAACTATTAGCAATGAAGCATTAGTTCTTATTTCCATTAAATATTATATTTTTATTTAACAAATTAGAGTTAAAGTTTGTCCATTAATGATTATATAGATCAAAATAAAGTTTATAGTTTCTCTGGCTTATATATATATATAAATTATTTAAGGCCTATTTATGCATAACATTTAAGATATTTAGACTACCTTATGTAGGGTTAGATATAGCAACAATTTTAAAATGAAAATTTTAGTAAGCAGGCTTTTAGTTTACCTCCAATTGGTATCTGATATCATGTCTAAAATAAGAAACTAAAATTCCTAAAAATGTAATATTATTATTTTAAAAAGCATATAGCATGTGTACAAATCATGACGATATCTTTATTTATCAGAGTGACATTTGATGAGAAATAGCGAAACAATTTTGACTTTAATTTACTTTATTTTTAAACGCTAACTATGGCTGCGGCCACTCATAGATTTTAAAGACATTTGGGTTTTAATTATTTTAGATAAATACATTGATACTGAAAAATTAAGTGGATAATTGCTCAACTAACTATATTAGCTGTAATCTGGCTTAAATATCTATACCCCTTCTGTATATGCACATTTTTCAACAGTTACTAATAGAGATATTGGCAGTCGGTCTGTGCGGACTTTTAGAACATAAATATTTATTTAATAAAGTATAAAAGCGAGAAAATAATCCAGCTTGTATGATATATTTATTAATTAAACGGCTGTATTCAGAATTTTGTAGTTAATAAGACTTTTTACTTTGATCCTATCAGGATACTGATTGTTAACAAAATATGCTGACTAAAGATGGTATCTTTCAAGCATATAACGTGACTACCCAAGATAAGTTGAAGAGAATGTCCAAATTTGACATATATTTATGCTTGAGGCCCTACTACTCATTTGATCATTTTCGGCAAATAACTTCTAATAATTTGTCCTTTATGCTTTATTATAAAGTCACTCATGTACAAAAAAGTCCAAGATGCCCAACATCGAACAAAATTGGCCAATGAACTCATGATGTATCATATGAAGGTAAGCAACAATATTTTTGAGAATTAAAACTAAAGATTGTTACAATACATTTATTGCTTATTTGCAAAGTATTATCTTTTTATAGAATTCTTACTATTTAACCGTTGAGTTGATACAAAGTGCTGGCAAGTATAAATTAGGTTAGTCTTTCTGGAAGCTAGCAAACTTTAAATTGCAATAGGTATAAAAACTGGTTTTCAAAGAATACTTTTATAAATTAATGTTTGAGTACCATTGGCCTTATTTCATTTGAGGCCAGTGGAAGCGATTCGTAAGTTGGTCTAACCATAAGCCATGGCGGGATTACCCTAGAGCTGTGATTGTAGATTAGTGCTAATAGGTCCTCGGCGCACCACCCTGCGACCCCGATCAATCCTTGCTGAGCCTTCTTCCGTCATATGATAGATATCGTCAGAGCAGGACACCATGCCTTACGATAATTCATCATGCATAAAGACAATAAAGATGGCCGGCTGGAATCCTGCCTACTTTTTATAGTTTGGCTTGGTCCACTAAGCTAGACATCCTATGATTTTGTTGGAGATCCTATGCTTTTCCTAAATGCTGTTTAAAAGTGAAATGGCTGCAATTGAAGCATGAAATGGATGCAATTATGACCGAACAGCTGTATTCTCCCTTACAACACTTATCATTTTTGTCGTTTGATCCTGCAGTGGTGCCGCATGTAATTGCATTCCATTTTACGTGTGTTGTATGCTTGTTACACAAGTGGGGTAGGAGAGAGAAAACCAAATTTGAGGCTAATCAAGCCTTCT
>CAAALY010000467.1:0-10092 GCA_900617795.1 Protopolystoma xenopodis
ATTGTAAGTGTCTCCTGGTGGCTTCCTATTGCTTCTCTATGGTCTACTTGTAATGTATTTTAATGAAATTAAAAATATTACCTTGATCCAGTGGCCCTCTTTTTGCTGATATTGCTGGTACCTGATATTCTTCTAAATTTCTTAAGCAATATGCAAAGTCTTTCCTCATTCTGCCTTATTCAAGTTTCCTGTTCATTAGATTTCTTTGAATTTTTATTTCATATATCTAAATTGAAATCTGCCCTTTATGACCCCTATATTTCTCTCTATGCATTCTCCGGGTTGCTCGTTACTAAGGCAAATCCGAGTCAGTTTCTTCATCTCTTCGTCTCAGAACTCCTTGTAGTATACCTTCAAGTAAATTATGAAAGCAAGTTTGCCAAAAAATGCATTGATTACAGCCGAACAAAATAGTCAATTATGAGTAAATCATGCATTTGACCTATTAAAATTGTTATAAACATTATGGTATCGCTCCCGGAATCTGCAACCTAATGAGGGAGTGTCATTCAGACATAGTAAATGAAATACTTTATTACGCCTTCATTCAGAAATTAAATGAAAATTACGAGACTAATAGAAATTAAGTCTAGAGTTATAAAAGATCTAGGCAGAGTGCCCGCTCCGGACGATTTTTAAAGACTACAGCGTAGGACTGACCAGAAGTCAGAGAGGCTCCGGGATTTGATAAATAAGCGGCAAGTAAATAAAATGTTTAGACATGCGATAGTGCAGGATTCAGCTAACCCCATCAGATCCTGATGTTTCGAGATTGGGTGCATCCACTCTTCCCAAGGACGATGGGGATAAGGTAGTGAAGTTATCCTCAGTCCCACTTGTTTCTGAAACAATGGATCTTCTAAAAAAGAGATCAAATTTTTCACTAGACAAAGAAGGAAATATTCTAGCTGATATTCTTATAAAAGTTGCTAGCATATCGAGCGAAAATCCAGATAAGACCAAATGGTAAATGGAAATAGAATTAATCCTGAGAATCCTGTCAGGAGTGGATTGATGAAGATACGCAGAAAATTACAAATGTCGGACCAAATATTTGTTAAGGCGACCGGAATACCTATAAAATACAAAAAAATAAACCAACAATCTAAATCAACGAAACACTGAAGGATATCATGTCAAATACGGCAAGTGTAAGCAGCGGTAAATTGGTAAAACGGGAAGGAAATTCAGCCTACAAATCAAGGAACATCAAAGACTCTGCAGAAACATGAATACGGAAAGATCCGAAATAGCAAAACATATTGCACAGGTTGGACACAAAATCAAAGGGAAATCGACTGTAAATCGATAGAAAGGATTGTGGCATATGTTGAAAATACAAGTAAACGCAAGATGCGAGAGGCCTTTGATATCTCGACTTAAAGAATCTAATGAATAGGAGACTTGAAGAAGGCAGGATTGGCGAAGACATTGGATATTGCTTAAATAAAATAGGCGAAAAGATTAGGGCATTGGAAGTCATATACTTGGCAGTATGGATATAAACACACTAGGTGCGGCGACCACTACTGTTTAGCCGACGATTGATCAAAGGATCGACTTCATTTGTCTCTTCGACGAGCTTCAGTGTGGTACTAAGACTGGCAAGACTCACTGACGATGCCAAATATGATGCTAGCGATTGTACCAAGTCCACGGTCCTAATTTGGAAATTATGATGAATACTATTACCTCTGGACAAGTTGCTTTCATTAAGGTCTTCCAGCCAATATGACAAAGTTGACAAAACAAGGTTAAACAACTTCTATCCAATGAAAGGAGACCTTGGACATACTAAATGCCATTTGGTATGCATACCTTCGATTTGACTAATTAACTTTGTAAATTACCTCTAGTATGAATCAATGTAGGTTTATTTGAATGGCTAACTTCATTATTCTATCAGAGTAGTGCTTTTTATTCGGGACTTAATGTTAACATATCTGAATCGTTACCTTTCATTCTGTACCTTATGTGATAAAATTCTGAATCATCGATTAAAAAAAATTCGCGTGAACAAGTACTCAGTCAAATGAATATCCTTGGAGAAGCAAGATATTAGTTATTTAATTTTCATTTACTGAATGATGATGAATGAAGATTTAGTTACTATGCAACTAAACAGATAAAGCTTTGGAGTATAGTGAAATCGCGGTGCCAGTTTAAGGACCTGATATCTGACCTAGATCCTCCATAATCTCTGAAGGGCAAGATAATTTGGTAAGCCGTCATTATTAATTTTCAATGATGAAGCGGAAGTAAGGCGTCTTAATATTTTCACACGCATTTTGATGTATTTAGATGTTGAGCATTTTCTATATTCAGTGTGCTAGTTCAGAGCAGCATTGAAAGTCACATTTTGGGCTTCTGATGAGACCTAAGCTATGTCGATATTGCAGTCCTACTAAGATGCGAAAATCTTTTGAAGGATAAGGCTTAATGAAATTTTATTTTACCTTGAGATCTAGCTATATTCTTATGAGATAAATTATACCACTATTTCAGAGATCACCTTTAAAAGGCAAGGGTGACTAAGCTCTTATTAAATTATTTTCTTCTACTCCTTCTTAATCAGTAGGTCTATTTATGATTAATTGGAAGTATGATCACTTATTCCTTCACAACTCTAATTATAAACTTTTACATCCAAAAGCATTTAAAATCGGCTTCCAGCATTATGACCTATTACTTGAATTTTTATCTTTCGAGATACCCAATCATCCACTCTAGTACATAGCTGACTCAAATACGATATTACTTTACGTTTATGCATCATCTATTATTTATTTTTCTACCTGGTTTTTTTGCATGCAGCTGCTTCTATTCACAGCAATTCCTTTGCTATTGGTCTTAGGAGATCTTTATGCCTCAATCTAAGCTGAAGTATTCAAAGGCACCTGCTTAATTTTTCTTTTAAATAATTTGGAACTCCATCGACCATATAGCTTAATTTTCATCTTCTTTATTTTTGCTTAAATATGCTTATTATATTTATAGTTCTTATTTATATCTTTGAAAGTCTTACGAAATGGTTCACTTATGTAAGTCCACACTATTATTTATGACATAGGAAGTTTTCTATTCTGTATTATGCTATCAAAAATGGAGGTAAAATTTACATTAGGCATTTTTAGATTTTATATCCATGAGTATTTGTCCATTTTATTAATATACAACTTGGTAAGTAAATCTTGTGAAGTCGGATTTATTCGATATTACAGTATATAAACTTTTCTATTTACGTTCTTTATTTAGATAATTTTATAATTTATATCAATCCGGGTCTTTTTTACCTTAGATATTATTGCAGCAGTTGTGAGAAAAGATATTATCTATGTCTTAAAATCAACCATAGGAAAGGAATAGGCTTGATAAAGTTTTTTTAATAATTCACATTTTACTATATGCTATGCTATTTCTCTCTCTTAACAATTTGGTATAACTATTGCCAAAATGAGTTTTTTTTACCATGAGACTTTTATATCCACACCAAAAAGAGGACCGTGATGAGGATACATCACTTGATACTTTTAAAATGTTACAAAAATAAGTCCATTAATGAGCAATTACAATCAATTTTCAAACCGAGAAGCAAACTTTCGGACGACTGAGATACAAGTATTTATCATTGTTCTTTATACCTTGGTTAAGTGTGCAATTGGTGCTTTCGTTACATTGTAATAAAAAGATAGTTGTGTTAGTAAATCGAAGGCATTTAAATTTAAATGCTTAGTAGAATAGCTTTATTTTTACATTTGACCGCCTAGACTCATCCTGTAGTTAAGAGTATGCGAATATAGACTACATTGGTTGGTGAATCCGATCTAGCCTCGACAGTTGTATCCTGCATCTTCCTTTTATAAATCTGTTCGTGCTTATATGATCATACTACTCTTAATATCCACTTTTATCAGTTTAGTTCCTAAAATTTGGTTCGATTAAAAATGACGCATATGATAAATGGATCCTGATAGATTGAAGTTAGAATCTCACAAATATATACGGTTAAACCATAATTTAATTTTGAAAGTTCCTTTTCCATTTTACTATTTTCTGTATGCAAATGCAACAATAAATCGCATTTTCTATTGTGGGGTAACAAAATATGTGCTCGGTTTCGCCCTATTTTAAGGAGTACTCCGGCCTTGTATGATAAAACAAGAAAATGGGTCGTGGAGTAGAACTTGCATTAAAAAAGAAAGACTATAGGTAAAGTTTCGAAGTTGGAAAACCAAAGAGGATGGCGTAGTGTATTGTTGGAGTAAGAGAGCAGTGTTCAGTCAAAGAGATTCACAACGGTGCACAGGAAGCGGCTACGGATCTGAGGAGTATAAGATTACTTTTGATATCATGTTCTGGTTGGTTCAACAGGGAGACTCGGTGCGGTGGATAGTTTCGCTTAGTCACCACGGAAAATATTTCAGATTAGTCGTGGTCCGAGTGGTGTTGTGTGAGTTTATAGATAACTGATTAATGGCTGGTTGAGACGAGAGATGTAACAAAACTGATTTCAGAGTAAAAGTCACTACACTATCATCAGTTTAATAAGAGGAATCTTTCAGGAATTAGCTGAAACCACAAAAACCGCTTAATGAATGGCTACATGTCGTCTACGAGAATTTCCAAGAAATGTATATACTTAAGAAAGACGCAATATTGTTTCCCACTACAGCATTTAGAATTCTCGGACTCCATTTTGCATATTACGAAAATGGCCAATGCAGCCTATAGGAAACCTTTTCACTTTTACTCAAATAGATCTTTACTCATGAATAAGGCTTAAAAAATTGTATTTAACTGAATAGAAGAGCCAAGATATGGATAAATGCTTAAACTCGCCTGGATATTCCACGTCATAGAACCATTATATGGCTTTCTATCTTAGGCCTCCATCAATCAGCAAGTTGAGTTGGGGAGCGCGAACTATAGCGAACCTGTGTGCTCATCTATAACGGTAGTAATCTAAGATTGCTTCAAGCATATTGGAAAGCAATATTTGTCTAGCAGAGGTCAAGTAAGAGTTAATGAAACTTTAAGTTAAGACAAGTGCTACAAATTTATCTTCCTTTAGCAGTTCGGGTGTCAATCTCCATTCCTTCGATTATTCTTTAATCTATTAAAATGAGAGTATCTTACAAAGCATACCTATCCCTCTTTAACGCAGCCGAGCGTAGCGATCTTACGCAGGATGTAAATCATCTGAATAAAATTATAGACAAGCTTATTATTTGCTAATTAAGAAGAGACCCGTTAATTACCGAGCCTATTCATGCAAGCAATTACAGTCAATATGGTATAGTTGGCAGCATCATATACAAGAAAAAGAGTTTCAACACGGTAAACATTTAGAAAAATCGAGGAGTTTAACGTTGATCCTCTCTAGCTAATACGTACAAAAATTTACTTACTTAAATGGGATAACACTTATCATACTATAGTTATGATTTATTTTATATGATATTAGCCAAATTGAACAAGAACTTTTTGTAGAAGGTCTAATTAATTTCGACAATTTTTCGATAACTCTTTTAATTTATGATGACGGTAATAGAATCTTAACATCAGGAAGCATGACAAAGATAAAATGTATACAAATAAAGGTGCAAAATTCTAGACAAAACTTGTGTAAGAACATAGAACGCAGATATAAGTTACTTATGTAAGTTATTTTAATAATACATTCGGCGTTTTTTTGTCAAGTTTAATATATCGTAATGAATAAAATAATAGAAATTGCATCATACTATTTAATAATGTGTCTTTAAAACTAAAGATGATAGAGAAAGTATAATGTGATCAAACTGTGAGTGTGCCACTGAAAGTTGTGTACTGGGTAAGTGTTGCATAAAATAATAGGGTATAGCGGAAAAAGTTAAACCCACTTATTTTAAGAACCCTTATTAAAATGGCCATGCTGTTTATAGTAAAAAATCTTAATGACAATGGCAAGTTTGACTTCCATCAGGGCTAAATTGCTACCTTTAGTCACCTTTAGCAAATAAATATGTTTTATGATAAAAATTTAAATATTTTGGATAATCGAAGCTATGAAAACCATAATGGTGTGGTATTTAGTGTGGTTGCATCCTCATTTGGTTGTATAGTAGTGCTTTGACCTTGTTTTCGTGACGCGGAGACTTTACTGATCGTTCCTTACTTGGATTCCATAGTATCCATGATGATTTACAGTCAGACCGAGGACTTGGCACATTCACAAACGTTTCGCCGACATCGTGGTTGATATCATCAGTGAGCCTTGTCAGTTAATAGGTATGATTCAATCCGCTCAAGAGGGCACACCTGAATTAGGTTTAAATAAGCAAGTAATAAATTGTAATATTTAAGGGATAATATGAGGATACACGATAAGTGTTGCACCAGGACAGAATAAGAGATATCGCAACTGTTCAGCAGACATTTGGTCGAATGATCGGATTTGTTTGTCTCCTTGAAGAGTTGTAGTGTGCTACCAAGAATGACAACGACTATGGTGCCAGCGAAACATCTTGGAATGTATCAAATTCATTATTATATTATGGAAACTATCATTGTTACTATAGACTCCGGACATAGTACGTTCCTCGAGTTCTCCTTGACAGTACAGCCAATATGTATAAACAAGGTGAAACCACTTGTCCTGGATGCGATTTTAAGTATCCATAATTACCACTTATTATAGTAATACATGACTAAGTAAAGATGAACTAACCAAATTCTGAAAATTTAATGACGATAATTGAACCCTTGTGTATTCCAGTACTAATACCTTAACATTAAATAGTGTTAAATGTGCTAAAATAGTTATCACAGTATAATGAATGTAATTACTACTTTAAATGACCATTCGACTAAATGGCGAATAAAAATAGAGAATAGATTCTGAATCATTTTGCAAGATAATTATGAATCGATAATAGACATAATAATTTCTGTATATGATAGAATTAAATATTGTAGTTCTGACTTAACTCGAACATTACGCTTCTTCTTCATACCGTAAAGCTCACACCGGATTCAACTAATAATGTTTTGATTATAACAACGGAGTAATAATTCATGGAAAATATTCCGTCTAAATATTATAAATGATATGGATTTTTGCCAATATTATTTGTATTATATAGTAATTGGAATTATTATTTGCATAAGCTGTTGGATAAAGGAGGCTGGATAAGATAAGGGATATAGTTTTTTAGGTGTTGTATACCCTATTTCATCCAAGAAAAATAACCGCAGTTATACCTAACTCATTACTATGCAGTGAGACGAAACATTGGGCGTTCTTTTTCTGTTCCTACTTACAATAAATCTTTTACGTAATCATAATGACCGAGTAGTTTTGACCTATTTAAGGATCTCTAGATCAAAACTATAATTTTTATGCAATCTAGGCCTAAACACGTTTTAAAGGCATATCACACTTCTCCCTATCATTTATACGCATGAAATGAATCAGAAAATAAGAAGATAAGAACCATGCCAAGATAACCTTAAGGTGTAAAGCTAACATAAGAATGTGATCTATTTTCCTCGAAATTCACATTTTTCCCTGATAAAACGTGTTCGTATCTTTCAGGAGAGTAAGGGTACGTAAACTCCGATGAAAACACAAAACATACTCATAGCATAGTGGGAAAACTTAGCTACTAGTCCTTCACCATTTAGAACAAAATAGAGTGAATAGATCTCATAAAAAATCTAGTACTGAACTTCAAAAGTTATTAGTTCATTTTTCTATGACCCAAAGGCAATTTTAGATAACTTTTATTCGCTTTTCTTAATATTCTTTATCAGGAATATAGATTAAGGTTCAATAGCAGTTCTATTTTAGGTAGATACTTTACTCTAAAAAGATATTGTCTGAGGTAGAGCAGATAAGACTTCCACTTGAAATTTCCATGTTTTCTATCAGGGCTTTAAAAGTGCGGGATTATTGAATTACCAGTATTTGAGCTTAAAATTAAATGTTGTCAGTAAGAGGTTAGACGGTAATTGTATCAAACCCTTAATATCAAAAAATGCTAATAAATTCAATGAAAGATGTATTGTTCCTTTAAATCTCATTAAATAATGTTCATTAATAAAATGCAATGTATTTGATGTTGATCAGTATAACATCTGCAAAGTATATACGAAGAGAAACTGGGTTTTGATGAATCTCCTGAGATAACATTGTTGGGGGGACTTTCATTTAAGGTGAAAACGTCGTATAAAAGCGAAACGGCTGCAGTACAACGGGAGTGAGTTTGTCCTACGAATCTCTTCTTCATGCACTTTCATACGAAACAAAGTAGTTAGATATCGATCTAAAAAGTCCCTGAGCAAAAGAGAATGTAAAAGAACTTTATGTGCTTTAACGAGATTTCTTTATAATTCACCATTTGTGCTTGAAAATACCATATATATATATATATATATATATATGTATATATAATACAATAATTTTTAAACTTGACCTTGGTGTGAAGTTGAAGAAATCTGTAATGCCTGAAAATGATTTATTTCTATCATTATGAATAAAATAGTATAACTTTAGACTTGAGAATCTACATTTTCACTTCCATATTTGTCTTCAATACTCATGCTTATGCCTTTACCTGTTTTTGAAATATGAAATATACTATTTTCTTGATGCTCATCTATAACAAACTTGAAATCATAAATTCGGGGGGCAAATCAACTAACAGTATAAGGCCTCATTGTTTCGCGTTTGATTTTAATTTTAAGCTATTTTATAAGTCTACTTAAGTAAATCATGCTAAAAAATCACTTAATACTATTTAAATAAGGCTGCCGAATCTTCAAAATTTTTATCTTGTATAAATTTTCATCATGGAAATAAAATAGCATCTATATAATCACCCTTATCAAAAAGTAACAAATAGCATAAATGTAAACCATATGATCGCTTAACTATTGTACGACTATTAACTTTAAATAAAATAGTATGCTTATAAATTGTTTCAGTCATGCATCGTATTGTTTAATATATGTGAGCAAGTTCTATTTATAATTTGGCTAATTGAAATCCATGACGTTTGAGCCGAGCAGCATCCCAAATAGCTTCAGTTATCCTAAGTCTAGGCATGATAGCTTGTAAACACTCTATGGGATTTTTCATTTTAGCGCACCTTTATAATAGCCTAAATAGGATTTTGTCAGTTACTTGCGATTGTAAACATAAGCAAGCATAATGGAAATATTTAATTATTAATTGACTGCTCATATAAAGATTCGAACTTCTTAATAATTAAATTGAGTATTTAGAAGTGAGCCAAAAAACATAGTTAAAGACAAAAAATATTTATATACGCAACTTTCACTTATTATAGCTTCCTATACTTTCATATTTAGTCTGCCATCAAACGATCTTAGTAACATCCATATGGATATATTAGTATTTAATCGCATATTATGAGTTGCGATTTAAATGAATTATAGAATTTAAACTGTATTTCGAGCCTTTCTATATTGAGCGCGTTTTTGAAGAAAATGAGAATTGGTGATTTACAGCTTTAAGCATTCACTTCATTTACCAAACTTAAAGTGGTAAGAGCCACGTGAAGCACATGTTTCTGATAAAATTCTCATTATTAAATAATTGGGACGTTATAAACACAAGGCTAATATTATAACTATATTAATGCTTAGAATAATTGCAATTAAGTATCACATCTAAAGCAACCACAAATAATAGTTTTTATTAATTTTATAAAAGTCTAATTGCTAGTTTAGTCTAACTTATGGTGGAAAACTAGCGTCATCGAGAAAACAAGCCCTCATAATTAATATCGTATATTCCATATTCGCTTTGCATATTTTTAATTAATGCTTATCACGTATTCCCTCAAATGACTTTCGCTTAGTATGCGATAAGCGTATAAAATGAATATATGCCATTTTAGCTCGAATCTAAGAAATATATCTTATCTTTCATTTGGACTGAATTAGTTTTCGCATACCGGTACTAGAATATAATAATATTAGTATCAAGTATAAAATATCCTTATAGAGATTATTTTAAGAATGTCTATCCTACCGCTATTTCAACTAGGATAGCTTTATTGATGTTTTATTACGACCTATTTACTA
>CAAALY010000468.1:0-10091 GCA_900617795.1 Protopolystoma xenopodis
CATGTGATTGCTTCTGAAGGCGTCGAAGTGATGCCAGAAAGGCCAAACTTGTGCTCCATTCTGGATGGGTAGGCGGCACTGCTTACCAAGTCTAACGTTCCAGGGCAGAATCGTGTTGTGATCTCTCGAAAAGTGATTCAACGGACGAAAAAACTCGGGAACCTTAAACTGCGGTCCAATTTGAGCACATTATCTTTGCATATAGGATTAGGTGGATATAACTCAAAGGGCCGATTTTCTCTTCAGTATTTTCCGTCGCTCCTTATAAGACTATGTGATCAATCAGGTACTCTGGCCTCTCAAGGAAATTTTATGTATTTTGCTCCTTTTGGTGTCCCAATAAAATCCCCGGTATTGGAATTTAAGTTAAACTTATATCATACTTTTATGCTAATGCGAAATTGGCAGTACTTTCACATACCTTAAAAATATGCCTGCCATTTTAAGTAATTATTATATGCGAAAAGTTGGGTTTCGATGAATCTTCTGGCCTTTGCTTGTAGCTCAATCCATTTTAAGTGAAAGTGTTTGGTGGAGAGATTCGAAGGCCGATACCTTCAGAAGACGAAGGCAGATTCCTCTTGATCAGCTCTCGATTGGCTTTACCTACAAATTATTGTTGACACTGTTTCCGAGGCAATCTCTTTTTATTCCAATGAAAATGTGCATATGACAGACAGCATCAGAGTAGGATATTATTTTCAAGCTAGCATCATATTATGGACAGAAGCATAGCACGTTTTCACCGGAATCGAAGAAGATTGTTTCAGAAACAGCGTCAGCTGGTCGAGAGGAATCCGCCGTCGTCTTCAAGTGGGTTCGATCTTAGAGTCTCTTAGCTAAACACTTTCACTCTAAATGGAAATGAGTTCAAAAGTAATTATAATCCTTGACCCTTGGCCTCCTTCTCTGACTAGTCTAACTAATTCAGCAAAGTAATTATATGGGATCCGGAAAAAACGATAAAAGATTTTGGAACTTTTCTTGTCATGGAAACAAGTAATTTGAAATAAAAGACATAGACATCAGTTTTCTATCCCCCCTCTCTTTCTGTCTTTTTGTATAAGAGTTGAGCACCTGAATCCGCTGACCCTGTAAAGTTATTTATCTGCCTTTATGGGGGATTCGGTACCTCGTAAGTATACTTAGCCCGAAAAATACGACATCATTGACTAGTAAAGCTTATCCCTGTGTCTAGCGTATATTTTTTTCATCGTATTCTCTCTTGCTTTTATTATTATACAACTGGGATCAAATTTATTACGGTGAATATTGTCAAAGGGGCCAGTCTTTTTTTAACTTGAGAAGGTAAGTGTGTTTAGCTAGAAGAGATCCTATCATAAATCAAAACATCCCATCAACGCAACAGCACGACACTATTTTAGTGTGAATTAATTTGATGCACTATCACCATATTACCAGGCCGGAAATCACTATCAAATCAATAAAGGGGTTTTATGATTTCCATCAATTTACAATTATGCTGAAGGCAGAAATTTTGACAACGTAAAAATCTCTAGCCATGATAATCTGATTAGGTAAAAAGCTAGAAGCTTTTCATATTTTCAGAGTATTTGCTTTCCCTTACTGTTTTTTTAAGGAATGGCTATAATCGAGTAAATTTTCCGCCTGGTTTGCACGACCCCTTGGGAATACTTTTGAGGCACTTTTGGAGGCAAGGGTAGGTGCAATTGAATGGCAAGATAGGGGCTTCTATTCATACCATTGAGGAAACCTTAAATAGGAATAATTCCCCACCTTAAACAACCTTACCAAATTTGACAGTATGCAGGGGTTTCGTTTGGTATTGTGGGAGGCAGTATTGAATGACGACCAGTAATCTGGTTTGGGCTGATTAGTTTGCCTTCAACTATGTGAATCACAAGCTGAACACTTTTTATCTAGCAGATCAGTGCATACAATTGTAGTATGTGAAAAAAATACACTTTTTTACCTTGCGAGCAGTGAGACAAGATAAAAAGCAACAAGAACAAAAATATTGCTACCATAGAAGATATGAAAACCAAGATGGTGTGGCCCTCCTCTACCATAGTTATCATAATTCCCAGCATCAGACCGTGGACTTTGTACATCTCAGACGTTTCGCCGGCATCGTCAGTGAGTCTTGCTTAAGCAATAGGCAAAGTTATCGAGGAGTAGTGTAAATGTTTCGGCAGAACCCTGGTCTAGGGATTGACCTCACTTGTTCTCTCTGATAAGTTTGTAGCTTGGTGCGCATAATGACAAGAGTAACTGATGATGCCGACTACGATGCCTGCGAAACATCTGAGAATGTACCAAGTCCACCGACTGATGCTGGGTATTATGATAATTACTATTGCAGAGGACTTCTGGAAAGGTGCGTTCAACTAAGTCGCCCTGACACCAAGACCAATTTGCGAAAACGAGGTTTACCCACTTCTATAAATCGAAAGGAGACTACGACAATACCGGCGTCACACCACTTTGGTTTTAATATCTTTGATTAAACTACGGTAATAAAATAGCCAAACGAAGCACTGAATGCAGCCGGACAAAGAAGACACTTGTAAATCAATCTTGCCATTGGCCTTTTTAAACTATTGGAAACGTTATGTTATTACTCCTAATTTCTGTGACCTTAAGAGACCCTACCATTCGGATAAAGTTTCTCCACCAGGCCTCTATTCAGAAACATAGTGAAATATATGATACGGAGAGCTATACGCTATTTAAGTTTATAGATATTAAGTCAAAGTCCGGCGTGATCTGGCCAGGATCCTGACTTCAGAAGACTTTTAAACACTCCGGAGCATGACAGACAGGAAATCACGTAAGATTTCTGACTTTATAACAACACGATACGACAATAAATTGCTTAAGTTTTGAATTATAAGACAGTCTAAGTTAAAGCCAATGCGCTCAATTGAAGTGTTTTCCGAGGTAAAAACACCTACTGATTAGCACGACGATCGCAAGAAAGTAATATATATATTATCATCTCCTCTTAATCCCAAAACAACCGCGTTCCTGAAAAAGAAGTCAAATTCCCACTTCGAAATGACAGAAGCCTTCTAGGAGACATCCTGGTGGAGGCTATGAATATCTCCGAAAAGTTCCCGGAGGAGACAAAATGGGGAATGGGGACAGAACTAATTGCAAAGATATTTGCACATCAAGGAACAACACACAGGAACGGATTTGCCCGAATACGCAAGACCCTGGAAACTAAGAATTAATTAGTCATTCAGGCGTATAATGGAAGAGCGACAGTGAAAATGGACAAAAAAACAATATACTGAGAAGATGGAATATATTCTACAGGGCAAAACTAGATATCATAAACTAAAGAAGGACCCAACTATGAAGATCACTGGAATCTTAAGGGTCATGCTGAAATATATGCACAGGAATGGGGAAATTGGTTCATGGACAAATAATTCAATCATAAGAAAGGATGCACGACCACCAAAAGCTTACGGATTACCGCAGATACACAAAGAAGGCGAACGACTAAGTCTGATAGTTAACAACGAGTATGTAGCAACATACAAATTGGCAAAGTTCATATGTTTGAAACTCAATAAATTAAAGATGTGAAGACCAAGATGTTGTGGTCTCGGGTATGGTCGCAGTCTCCTTTCGACTTATAGAAGTGGGTTGACCTCGTTGTCGCAACTTGGTCTTGTGCTTAGGGAGACTATGTAGAACGCACCGAGTCCGAAGTCGTCTGCAATAGGCAAAACGTTTGAGAATGTATCAAGTCCACGGTCGGATGCTGGGAATCAAGACAACTACTAGGGCAGACGACTTCGGACTCGGTGCGTTCTACATAGTCTCCCTGAACACAAGACCAAATTGCGACAACGAGGTCAACCCACTTCAATAAATTAAATTACAGGTTATCAGACACAGTGAGCCGTGACGAATTTGTAGCTTGGTGCAGAGAATGGCAAGACTCACTGATGATACCGACTACGATGCTGGCGAAACGTCTGAAAATGTACCAAGTTCGCGGTTTGATGCTGGCAATTATGATAACCACTATGGCCGCATACATGATCAGATCAGCCCCACTGAGATGAGATGAACGGTATTGAAATGAATTGTGCATCAGTAAAAAATTTGCATGAGGCCCAAAGTAGATATTAAATTTGTGTTCGATAGCAGGGACCATTTGTACAAGGTACTGGCTAAAATACGTTTATTGGTGTGATTCAATGCAAAACATTTTTCCAGACTAGGCAAATATACGCGATTCATAAATCAGACTAGAATCTTTTTAATGCCTAGAGTTTTATCACTTTTGCCTCTACTCTATCCGAAAATATTTGAAGGGTTCAAGATTTTGCTTCCCCCATACACCAAACTGTAAATAAATAAATGGATAAGTAAAGTAAGCGAATTTCCTCCTACCTTCACGCCGCGACTGCGAACCACTCATCATAAAGTCTAATCCCCAGAGCACATTCTATATCGCTCGAGAACGTGGACGCCACTTTCAGCTTGGATACACTTAAAGATGTTAAGAAACACAAATTTGATCAAAATCTGAAATCGAGCACCATTGGTAGAGATGGTAATGGCCTACAGATTTCTAAATATCCACCAAGTGTGATAGCGCAAGACCAAAAAAAATTAATTTCATAACCACGTGAGGGAATAGTTGATTCCATAGCTTTGCTATAAAATATGAAAAGAAGTGAAGTGGAATGTTTCTTAGCCTTTATAGCAACACTTTTATTTCGATTTGGAAGATGCTAGCAGTAGAATAAATAGAAGACTCTTATCCAGCGCGCGATTGCGATTTCCTCGCAGATTTTTCTCTAAGGTGTACGCGATGGTTTTCAGCATGTGTTTTCGAGGCCAAAATTGATATTAGCAGTGCCAGCCGCATACACACACATACACACGCATACACACACAAAGTCTAGTCTGGATGACTAGACTTTGAAAGTCTCAGTAGATCCTAAACAAAGACTTGAGTTTGTCTGGCGAGATAATTCCTATCTTATTTTAGCTTCTGGTACGTCAAGTCAAGTGATCCTTTATCGTGTGCACTTCATGAAGATCGAAATGATCTTCTTATGCGCATCACAAAGGGTTCCACGAAAACCAATTTTCTATCTTAAAGTATACAATTAGTGTTATTATCAAATTCTCGATTTCAATAAAGCAATCAATGAATAAAAGAAAGGGACATGAATAGATGCGTCTGCACTTACGGCTCCATACGGTCATCCATCTCTTATCAATAAGCATCTATAATTCTGCTGCCCATAAAATGTTGTTTTTATCCTTTATGCCGCTAATTGCCAGGCTAAGTAACTAAATGAAATCATATATTACTGTTATTTGAATGCTTCTTCGACATGCGAATACTAATAGTCGGATCAGATGGGGTTTGGGGATGCTTTTCTTGTTGGTCGGCATATTAGCTACCTAAGCCGGATTTCGTAATATATAAAGACCAAAAGAGAGTTAGACTTTGATTAATTTGCGGCACACTTTTGCTGTTTATACTTGGTTTTCACAACTTTTTCATGCCCTCATGGGGACTTCGATGAACACATCTCGCACTGAATCCTCTGCCTATGTTATACTATCTGATATCTTTATTAAGAAGTTTACTCATTCTAGGTCGCATATGTTTTGGACTGCTGATTAAATTTATTAAGTAAATGAGTTTAGCCAAAAATGCCGGTAATTTCTCATCATCACTTTTGAAGGGATTGAAAACCTGTTCGTGCGCCTAAACTGACGACATTTTACCACTTAGACACATGGTCCATCCTGGTTGAGTGACCATTTTTATTGGTAATGCAGGGTAAATTAAATGGGATCCTGAGGTCTCCTCATTTCATTGTGGAAAAATTTAACTAAAATTTCGACCAATGAAGTTTAAGATGACTAAAGTGCTTATCAAGATTTTCTTAACCTGATGATATCATTAGATTATGTCCGCCTGCTATGTGTATTCAGTTGCAGTTTCCCTTCCAGGAAAGTGCAAAACTAACTTGTTTCGACCACTATTTAGGAGTAGGTACTCTTTTCTCTCAAACAAGTCTTACTGAATGGTAACTATCTGAAGATAGGGTTCAGAAGTGTGCGAGGAAAAGTTGGGTTTCGAGGAATCTGTTGTTTCCTAATTGTTGAGCCTACTTCCATTCCGAGTGGAAGTGTTGGGTGAAGAGATTCGCAGGTCGATTCCATCAGAAGACGACGGCGGATTCCTCTTGACCAGATGTCGATTGGCTTTACTGGAGCATTCATGCTGACGCTGTTTCCGAGGTAACACCATTCGATTCAAGTGAGAAGGTGGTAAGCTTTCGAGTGTCATGTGACGAAGATCATCAGAGCAAGGTATCATCGTCACAACCAAATTCAAGCTAACGAGTCAAAAAAACTCGTTGGTCAAGAAGAATCCGCCGTCGTCTTCCGGTGGAACCGACGTTCGATTCTCTTCATCCAACACTTTCACTCGAAATGGAAGTAAGCTCAACAATAGAGAAGTGTGGTCAAATATTGGCCGAAAATGAGAGGTGTGAATGGCAGATAAAAGATTAAATCCCCCTTATACAGCAAAGAACAATCATTTATCAGTCAGGTAATAGAATTTCAATTTATCTCATTAAACAACTACCTACCTGTGCTTTATTTCTGCAAGTACCATTGTTGCTAAGTTTATTATCTATGTCTGGAGAGAATCTGTCCATCATATATCGTTTCAGTACCATAAGCGAAGACATATTTCTCGAATGGCAGAAGTGGCATTCAAAGAGATACTAACAGGAAAGGAGGAATGAAGAGTTCCACCAGCAGGAATCTTATTTCATTGCTATTTCAATAACAAAAAATTAAAACAAGCATTGAGAATAATATGAAAGCCAGGAATTGCTTCGCGGTTAGGCTGATAAACCCGTTAAATTTTGCACATTTAATCGTAACTTGATTTAAGAATGAAATTCCTTGATTATCTAACTTATTCCCCTTATCCCCTTATTCTATTCGTTTAAGTAAAGACCCCAAAGTGCATTCTAACGTTTATTGTTTTATTCTCTCTAATACTCCACACTTTCGGCTTAGCTTCCATTTTTATTCTCACAGTTTGATTTTTGTATTTTGGGAGAACTGAGCTTTTATTATACCTGCATTCTATTTACTTCTTCAGGATCCACCATTTATGCCGATGATATCGTAAATGAGTCTGCCAAAAAATTCTTTTATTCTTCTTCCCATGAATTTCGATAAATCTTTTTTATTTATTGCATCCATTACACTCCTTTTATTCCTTTTCTACCTTTACTCTTTTATTCCATTTTGGAGTACCTTTCATTTCATTTGAAGAGGTGAGTGGAAGGGATTAATAAGTTGGTTTTACCGTAGGCTATGGGGGGGTTTCCTTGGAGCTGTGGTTGTAGATTTGTGCGAATAGGTCTCCGGCACACGGCTCTGTGACCCAGATGAATCCTTGCTGAGCTTTTGTCTGCTATACTCCAAAGCAACCCCCTCACAGCCTCCGGTGGAACCAACTTACGATTTCCTTCCACTCGCCTCTTCAAACGAAATGAAAGGCACTCCATCATGAATCTATTGAGGGATTCTTCGAAACCCAGTTTTTCTACATACCTTCTTATATTACATTTATTTTAAGACGCTTTTTAACTTGTATTGGAACTAACATTTGGACCTCGCTTAGGGCTGTGTCTTTGTATTCATCAGCAGCTCATCAGACTATGCTGGCTTAACGGCAATAAGGAAATAAGTCTTGCATAGTTTAGGGCAGGGCAGGACTCTCAGCACACACACGATGGAGATTTATTGAATATTAAAACTTTCACTTTCCTCTACATTTGATACATGGAAACCGAGAACTTCTTCAGATCTTCCTTTGGCTGCACGGATGGGTTTCGTGGAGAAGAAATATGTTTTTCAACGAAACACCACCACTTCCAATTCCTTTATTATTCAGGTCAACTGAAGATGCATGAAGAAACTGTCGAGGATCTGGTCTCCGCCACTTGCCTCCTGCAGATGACAGAGGTTCGTGAGGCTTGCGAAGAATTCCTTGCACGCCGGCTACTACCCGCAAACTGTCTCGGCATGATTCGCTTTGGTGAACAACGTGACTGCTTATCTCTGAAACGAGTCGCTTTTGAGTATGCTTTGGTGAGTCAAAAATAGGGCATTTACTTCTTCGATTGCTACATTCATTTTCAATATCCCATATTCTGAATGAGTAGGCCTCCAGTCCAAACCAATTTTATCAGCCATTGTTGAATGAAGCTATAGTACATGCATAGGGGGGTTCAAAACTTGTTATTGGTATGGGTTATCTTTACGTTTTGGGCACCACTAATTTCCTCCAATCATGATCCTTTTTGCTGTGTTTTCGTCTGACTGCATAATACATTAGGAAACCGAATATCTATCCTAGGTAAGCAGAATACAAGATGTCACTACAAAATGATGAGTAGAGCTGACAAAAAGGAGTCTTGAAGGGTTAATATGGGAGGTCCGTGTCGAGCTAGTCGACCGTCTAGTTGCACAACTGTCTGACATGTTCAAAGCACTCTGCTTAACTATCCCGGGGATCACTTAGATCATTTTGAGTGAGTACGCAGGTACTATGACTCACTGCGTCCCTGTGGGGACATCAAGAGAATATGATACAGAATATACTTTTCATCCAAGGACACCTATGCGGGGACCGGATAGCTGTTTATGTGATTATGACATACCATAACCTTTAAGGGGATACGTGCAATCAACATTAAAATGTAAAGAAAGATGTGAATGCATTTGTACATGACTCTTGGACTTCTCGTGTATGAAAATACAATTCAACCTTTATATTAGCCTAACACAATGCCGCTTTTCTCTCACTCTGTCGTTTATATTATGTTTTTAGCCAATCTTCTGACACCGCTTTTTTGAGCATTACAAAAGGAATAGACTATGATCAAACATGACTCTAATATGACTTTCCGAAAAATTTTCATTTTTAGGCACGATCAAAATTTATTTCGGAAATATGTTTATCTCTCAACGAATCTGAAAGAATCTGACAGTAAAGCAAATGGAAGAACGGCGCACTATATGCCTTTACATCAGACTTTCTGTTTATAAGCCCGGTGACAGTTCCAAATAAGGGCCTGAAACGACTATTCAGGGGACAGAAAATCAGAGATAAGACAAGTGTGATTTAGGACTTTACCTTCATCCTCTGAGCAAAACGAGGTCAAGGATATGCCTCGTATACAAGCTCAGCCTCGGCTGATGTGGTGTGATGGCTACAGACGCTTTGGGATGCGCTATCAGCACAGACACAAAGTATACTACCTGCATGCCCGGTCTAATTGTGTAAGTTTGGAAGGCGAGAGGGAACATTCATTGAGCTTTTATGATCTCTAGAATACTACAATATTCAAATGCTGATGAAAAATTAAGGTTACAATTGAATGCGCAAATGTTATTCATGACTTGAATATGATTATAGTTTAATCCAATATATGAATTTCACTGCAGAAAATAGTAATGATAAGCTTTTTCTCTGCACATGTTGCTGTACTAGAGAATGATTATTTCGTCAATCCATCATTATAGTAGGGCATTTGCTTCACTTTTCTATGAACTGATCAGGTTAACTATTTCAATAAATTCCCCTCAGAAAACCCAGCCTCTTTCGCCATCCTATTTAATGCAGGTAGTGCAGCGTATGCTTTCTACATCTTAACACTACGCCAAACTGCAACAAGTGTCAGTAGAAGACGTGAAACCTAGAGGCAAGCCAGGTCTCTCTACTACCAAATTTATAGTTGTATTGTCGATGAGACAAACTTGTATTTTTCCATTACAATCAACTACGTTACTTATAGTAATTTCAAGTAGGTTTCGAGACTATCAGTGAATCAGATCTATGAGTTATGTTTACCCATATTTCATTTAAGGTGATGAAGGATGAAGGAAATAGGGTGAATATAGCTCATAGATCTGATGTACTGGTAATCACGACAACCTAATCAAAACGAAATACTATCAATTGTTTGACATTGTTTTCGCAACTTGGTCATATTGGTAGGAAGACTTATAGGAACGCACCTTGTCCTGAG
>CAAALY010000469.1:0-10091 GCA_900617795.1 Protopolystoma xenopodis
GTCTATAACTAGACTAATTTTAAGTATACTATGTCATTTAGAAATTGTCTCTTTGAATATGGGGGCATAGTTAAAAAGAACTACATAGATACAAAAATCTGATTTAAAAAAGATTACATAGTAGGTAATAAGAACTGCGTGAAATTATTATTCACTTCAGGTTTGCGAATGGTATTTATACTAGATGCTGCTAACAATTCACAACATTGTTTTACAGCAAACATGTTATATGTTTTAACATGCATATTTACTTCTAATCTGATAACTTTTTACTTATAAATCAAAGCAATCTAAATCATAAAAATATATTCATTTCTAAATTATAATTAAATAATTTAATGTTTATCTATTAATGTTTAATTTATTTAGTATTTATTATTTCATTAGACAATTCATTGCATAGTTCTTTTATAGCCAATATTTTGAGTTTTGTTCGTTTCACAGGAATTAATCGTGCAGAATAGGATCTAATATATGTATATTTCAATTCAAAATTTCTTGTGAATTAACAACTTTCTGACCAGATGTTTAAATTATTTAAGATTTATCAGAATCCTACTCATATATTGATGTTGTTTGATTTAGCTGCTAAGTTCTAAATTTTTTGGATAAATACATTTTATACAACTTAAAATTAGACCCTCAAGAAAATTTGTTTAAAGCATTTTCACCAATTATATAACCTCATAGATTAGAGGAGTGATTCCCAAACTGTGCGCTGCGGCACCCCGGGGAGACGCAAAATATTATAAGAGCTTCAATTTGAAAAAAATTGCAGTGATTTGCAAGCTCATCCATCACATTAATTATTAAATATTAATGTAATGTTATTAAAGTGAAAAGATAATTAATATACACTAGTTTTATTTATTTTTATCTCTTACTTACGAATAGTCCTACTGAGTGTAGGGCACCATGGAAAAATGTTAATTGAAAAAGGGCGCCGCGACTAGGAAAGGTTTGGGAACAACTGGAATAGAGGATGTAATGTTTTGCTCGTTTTCCATACTTTATCATGTCTTTTGATTAGGAATAAAGCAGTTAAATTATCTTAACTTCAAATAGATTTTCATCTATTACATATGATTACATAAGGATCTACCAAATTCCTTTGCTTTTATGACCTGTTGTATAATTATTGATTCATAATTATAAATCTTCCCATTCACTATTATTTCGTTTCTCGAAGAACATTTCAATTAACTTATTTAGACTTTGAAAATGTTCGCATTGAACTCACTGTCTCCACGTTTGATTTTGCTTACAACAGTCAAACAAGTCTGATAAGCAGCAGAATGTTCCGTTTAGTCTGCAGGCCTTCACAGTATATTCTTTTAGATTTGTCCATTCGTCAACCAATGAATTTGATAAAGGCTGAGCAAAGATTGTTCCATCCAGAACGCTGCCATTTCCTCCTTCGTCTTTACAAATCATGAATATAAAACACGTAATGCAATTTCAAGCATTGTATCTCAAATCAGTACTCTTTCATTAAATATTTAATTGAAGTAATTCGAAGGAAAAAAACAATGTTAATATATCAAGGGTGACAATAAATGCGTAGCAATATAATGGCATATTCTGAGGCATATTACTGGATATACGGCATGAATATAATGCTTAGTAGAAAAACTGGGTTTCGAAGCATTCCTTAATAGATTAATATTGGCTTTAACAATTTTCTCTCTTCTTGACAATAATAGGATTCAATTCAAATAAAGTCAGATGCCTGCTGAATGAAAATGGATACTGAAAGATAGGATTTAGCAGAACACATCGCGCAGATTGGATGCGAGATCATTAGGAAAACAACAAAAAGAAGGGCCGCATATGGTGGAAATGCAAAGAAATTTAGACTCTTATCTTAATAATTTTCAATCATCTTTTTGAGATAGTTTCGAACAATTTATTTATCTAGTAAACATTTAGAAATTTTGGCTATCATTTAGATGGCATGTTCTTTATATTGTTGCTTAGGCAAATTTTCTATTTATTTAACTAATTTTTCTACTTTAGTATTTCACAAATTTCACACGTTACCAATCACATATGGTTAACCCACATTAAGTTAAATGCAATTTTATATTATTATTCCAATTATTTACTATGATTAGATTAAATTAATCAATTTGTTTATATATTTTATAAATAATATAAATAATATTTTTTTAATTAACGCATAATTCTCGATGTTTTTTGTGATCCGAAATTACTATATAATTTTTATTTGTCTATTTTATTCATTCCACAAAGCGGACACAATTTGTAACTCAAACGAGCCTAAATTTTCTGAGCAGTTGATTAAATTATTCCGATCAAATTAATATATTTCTCCATCTTGATATATTTGGAATGGGTTATAAGTTAAGGTATTTAATAAAGTTAGTCGAACTGATTTTCACAACTAGGTCTTTTTGTCAGGAAGACTTAGTAGAACGCAGCTTATCCGAATTAATATGACATAGTAGTTATCATAATTCAAAGCACCAGACCGTGGACTTGGTACGTTCTCAGACCTCCGCCGGCATCGTAGTCAACATCATCAGTGAGTACCAAGCTATGAACAAGTGAGGTCAATCCTTCGACCAGCGTTATGCCAAAACGGTTGCACTATCACCCCTCTTTCTGACCTGGCCCATCTATCCATTCATTGACCTCGTATCCCACTACCGCTAAACCATAAATACAAAGTTGTTTACATTCCACTCGTCAAAATGTGCTCCCTTATGGGGCAAAACAAGTTTGGCCTCATCACACCTGCTATTCATCCCGATACACCTCTTTCGAAGGGATAATCTGACTCGGGCCCACTATCCGGATCTCCATCGGTTCCGTATATGCATTCCTTATCTTTCTGGTTGATAGATTTCATTCGGTTCCAGTCCCAGTGTGCTTTTTACTCCAGGCGCTATTTCTAAAGGCTTTCGAAATACGTAAACTGGCTCCTCATTGAGCAGAGCGCCTAGGCTTCTATTCCCATGCTTGCAGATATCATGCATTACCTTCATCAGTCGTATCTTTGATTAAACCTGTGTTTCGTGAGCAAACTGTGGACGCCTATGTCTTGTCGCATGCGGCATTACAAGTAAATTTTATAGTACATAATGACCATACAGCCGAATTTCTGTGACTGGTTGCTTATCCGTCTGCCTAGCTCTCTTATTGCCTGGCTCCCAAAGTTGTACTGGTTTATTCGAACAGACATTACGTCCTAACAACGTCCTGATGAGTAAAAGTTGAATTTTTCCACAATGCTAGAAGTAGATCTTATGTTTCCACAAAATTTTGCATACCCTGCCTTCTAAAAAGCTATTTTTATACAGGCAGAAGTATACTGTTATTTCAAACTCGCCCAGGTTTTTACAACACGCCCAGCTAGACTTGAATCATGATAGTTCAACGTATTATCTCGACACATTAACCGCTAAACCACATTTCCACGAGTTTTCTTAGGCCACAGGACAAATGTTAAATTCAAAAGAGGCCAGACATCTTCCCATATGGCATTCTAGGGGGGGATTGTTGATAAAGCAAATATATTTTGCTTTAGCGGTCGACTAAGTATTTTTCATTTTTATGTAGGCTTTCGAGACTATCCGTAGATCATATATATGAGGTGTACTTGTCTACACCTTCAGCGTATGCTTGTCTAGTATTATAAAAAAACAACCAGGATTATAAATGTGGAATAAAGAAATCTAAACGGCAGATCTTCTAAAAATGTAGTTCCTTGTTTTCGCCTTTAACTTTTAAAACTAAATGAGTCTATTCAAGGTTTAACTACTGAATTTTACAAGACTTGAATAGTCTTTTGGCATTCCCTTAATAGATAAGATGTTAAAATCAGAAATATGGGCTGATAGTAGGTGGAAGTATTCATGTTTTACGTATGAAAAGATTTTCTGTTATTCAGTTAAACAAAATATATATATAATTTATTAAATTATTGCAAATAGATAATATTGGGTACTCAATTAAATGGAACCATTGTAGACTATACTCATAGGTTTTCAGTGATTTCTCTACTATAGGCAAAGAACCTTTGAGACCTAATGTAAAATTGTTTAATTCCTTTATAAATTTTGAGTTGATATAAAATTAGAGAAACAGTATTATAAAATAATTGTTTTAATATAAGAATACATAACAGTATATGATTGTATACATTTTGAAAATCTCTGTATGACCCTCTATAGTAGTTAGAAAGTTTGGGAGCCAGAGGGGCTATATTATGGCCTATTTTCCTGTATAAAGTAAAACTTTTAAAAAT
Source organism: Protopolystoma xenopodis (assembly GCA_900617795.1). Classification (NCBI taxonomy): domain Eukaryota; kingdom Metazoa; phylum Platyhelminthes; class Monogenea; order Polystomatidea; family Polystomatidae; genus Protopolystoma; species Protopolystoma xenopodis. Next base: position 4,271 of record CAAALY010000469.1, read on the forward strand.
TAATTCAATATAAAAAGTATGCTGATAGCTGGTTATTTCCGGTGAAATATATGTCAACTACTAATGTATATTAATCTAGGTTTTGTATAAGTCCAAATATACTAAATATGCATGCCTAAAATATATTAAATACATTTCAAATAGGGTTTTATAGTTTTTCATGCATGAGATAAGTGTAGACAAAAATACAGAGGGATTATGTGGCAGGGATAATCTGTATGGTAAAGGTAAATTTGGTGGAAAAAGCCTATTGAGTGAATCGTGCAGCTTGATCATGCACAGTATTTCGGGAAATGGCTCAGAAAAATGTTTTGATTAGTTAATCAGCCACTAATTTTGATAAGCATGATACAACGTAGTGGTGAATAAAAGTTGGATTTCCACTAAAGAATTGTATGAATATTTCTGATAAGATATGGTTTGAGGGCAGATAAAGGAGAGACAGTTGTTGTTATGATTGGGATTAGTTACGTAGAATAAATGCCACATGCACTAGACATTATGGGAGCGTGCAAGATTATCAGTAAAAGCTTTAAAGAAACCCAAATCTCTAGAGTGAGGGATCGCCTATAAGATTTCACAATATATAAGAAATTAGAAGAGTGGAAAATTATCACACTTTTTCACCAACATTCCAAACCCCAGGCGTCCCTATCAGAAGTATTGTGGAAAATAATAGTTGCGTGATGCATAGAATATCATGATTTATTTGGTACCGAATGAGGCAAGCATTCGAGAATTGACATTTTTCAATAAGTAATTCTTAATAATCTTTTCAGTTCAGTCGATGAGCAGGGGATAGAATGCGGTTATTTTTCAGTACATTCTGATCTATAGTCATCTTACACTACAATTGCTGTAATTAACATTAGATCAATACCAAGAGATTTTGATAAGTGCAAAGTTAGGTAAGGAGCCAATACTGATATTGAAAAATTTAGTTATGAGCTGTAAGTATTTTACTTTTGATGTTAATTTGTGCGAACAAACACGATGTTTAATTATGCAATCATGTTTGTCCACAAAGATAAGAATAGATGAGAAAAACAAATTCACCATAGAATTTACCTTTTCGAGATATCCTAAATGGTAAAGATAAATTTAATTTTGTATAGACGAACATGTAAAACCGATAAAAGAGGGTTACTTTTTAAACTTTTTTAAAATCATGTTTATTGGGTTATAATAGGAGTAAATAAATCCATGTAATAAGGGGCCTGCATCTTACAGACAGTAATTATTTGTAGTAGAAGCTGAGGCGAAAGGAGAACTTTAGTTAAGAACAATTACCAACTAGGATTATTTGTAAGTAAACAAATATTAACAAATAGAATGGAAGGAAGCATCTATTTGTGATTAGATGAACGACTGGATAGGCTACCATCCTGTCAGCCCTCAAAAAAATAGTCGAACATGCAAAGAATATATAATAATAAAATAAAATAATTCTCGTTAATGCCTTTTTTCAGGAATTCTCGGATCATGTTTTCAAATTTGGCATTTACGAGTTTTCCTGTTAATGTGGTAGCGTCTATGGGGGGAGGCCTGCCGTCTCATAGATAAGAACTTATCTGTCTGTAAAGGGTTATGGGTTCTTAAAACCAAAATTGGCCCAATACTAGCCCCAATCAGGAAGCCAGATAGATTGGTCTAAAGGCAACCACTTTACTGGATATCGATATTGTACTAGTAATCGGAAGATTAGGGAATATATACGATTCCACAAAACTGCTGTGACACTGAATAGAAGGAATCAGTGTATGAAGCTAAGCATAAGCTGCTCATGACTGATGCATAGGACTATGAGAGAGAAGAAGGAGAAGTACATCTGAGCAAAAGAAAGTTTTATTTGCCTCAAATCTGGTTTCTACTTTCACACCCCATTCAACTAACCACGACTGTATGCACATAATATATGTGCAATGAAACCCAATTACATACATCAGAAATGCAGAATCAAAATATACTTTAGCTGAGGGAGTATGCAGCTTTTTGCGTACAATTGCATCCACTTCATCGTCATCTTCAGCGAGTTCACTTATCCGCAAGCATGTAGGGAAGGTACAGAATGGGATGCTGCATTAGGTTGAAGAAATTAGGATTGAATAAACAGGTAGCATTGCAGTCGGCCACGAATCTTGTTCGTGATTTGATGCCTTATGATCCAGGGATGTACTTTACTTTACTCTTTTACAAACTGTAGTTCGATGCCAAAGCAGCTAGAGCTCACTGACGACCATAATGTCTGGGAATGTACCGATTTAACGGTCCGACGCTGGAACTTATTATGACTAATTTGGCAGAGGACTCCGGACAAGGCGACGTTAGCTAGATTTTCTAATAATGCCGTCAAGTTGCGAAAAAAATATCAAACTAAATCTAAATAACGAAATAGACCACGACCATAATAGAGGTCATACCAGCTCGGCCATTATACCTTGACTTTGGAACTCATCTGTATTCTATGCAATTTGCATCTTAATTCTGTGAAAATGCTACGTTTCGTATCGTTATCCATTAGTCATAAATTACTTAACGACCAATAGCCCAATTTATATTTGATCTCAGCTTGGATTTTATTCTTATGCTTAGCCAAAATGTTTTCTTGGTTATGGGCAAATTTCGTTTATTCAGTGTACCTATGTGGATTGGGAAGATTTCCTGTATAACTGAGACACCAACTAAGCGAGGCGGAGATCTGAAGGTACTTAATCCACATCAAAATGTGAAGTATCTTAAAGAAATCTTCCTGCAATGCAAAGTGGCTCTCATTTGATTTGGGCTTAACTTACAATGCACCACCATTTTTCCCTCAGTATTATTACGATAAATACACAGTATCCTTTCGCATAAGTACCGACACCAGCATCAGATTTTATAGAATGACATTTCAAATAAATATCGCAAGATATTACGAATGCATGCTTTTGAGGGACAGCTGTTTAACTCCAATAATCCACTGCATATGGAAAAAATAAAATTGAAATGTGGACATTGTGACACTACTAACGGATAGGACAGTGTCGTAAGTACGTAGTATTCAGACAAATCTCTAGCAAAAAACATTAAAACGAGATGTATTCCACTCATGTATTCATACAGACTCTTTGGAATCAGCTTTCAAGACAGTCAAATTAGCGTTCTTTCCTGAAGAGTTCCTATAATAGCTCGTCTTTATGTTCAGCTTGCTTGTAGACGAGCCATTGGATACCAGTTTTATGCTTGCCTTGTGATACTATATCGGACAAAATCAACCAGACCCTAATCAACCAATTTATCTAACATACTTTCCCATCATAAACTTACTGTACTACTTCAATGCAATAAATCTATCCGAAAGAAAGCAAAGATAAACCTTGCCAAGTTTTCTATGGTAACAGATATAAGAATAACCGTTTACATCGATATTAGCTCCTATTCACCTTATAATGCACCAACTTCTCACAAGCGGACATCATTTCTGTATTATGTGTATGATTGCAAGATTTGAGCCTAGGTGACGTATCGAAGACTTATAAACTTTAGACTATCTATATCCCTATTTGCTTGAGATGAAGCCTCTCATCGAGCTACAGAGTACGTAAATCTCCCAAATAATACGACTAGTTTCCGTGCATTTTTGAGTTTTAAGTCTGAATTATCCAAGGTCAGTTTCCATCAAGGAAGAGCTCAGTATCAGAAACATATCAGAGTTGTTAAGGCGTACCCTTCATTTAGTTTGAAGAGGCTAGTGGAAAGGATTTGCAAGTTGGTTCCACCAGCGGCTGTAAAAGGGTTGCCTTGGAGCTGTGGTTGTAGATTTGTGCGAATAGGTCCTTGGTGCACCGCCCGGCGACCCCGATCAATTCGTGCTGAGCTTTCGTCCGTCGTGTGACAGACATCGTCACGATAATTCACCAAAAACACAAAGGCAAGAAAGGTGGCCGGCTTCAAACCTACTTCTTATATTACAATTTGGTTCACTTAGACATCTCATGTTCTATTTGAATGTCCTTTGATTTGCGGCTATATTTGCTCATAAGTTAAGTTAAGTGAAACCTAACCAACTTACGAATCTCTTCCACTTGCCTCTTCAAACGAAATGAAAAATACCACAACATCACTATATTAAGGGACTCTTCGAAAACCAATTTATTTATACATTATAGTTTTGCCAACTATATGAGTGATCTCATATTACAGCCCTAAGGATCTCCATAAATAATGCCAATGCTCCCAGAATTTGGAAGTGCACGTGACTTAGGTATGCTTGGAATTATTTAGAAGCTACGGAAAGGAATTTTTTGACCATTCCGGATGATGTCCAAAATGACTACTTGGCCTAGCTCTAACCTTAATTTGACGCATTCCTAACAAAACCCTAAATAGCTTGAGAAACTCAAATCTATAAAGATATGCAGAAAAACCGGCATTCATAGAATCACTTAAGAGATTGTTGTTGGAGCAGTGATCATTTTATTTGAAGAGGCGCGTATTAGGTCATCATTTACGTCATATTCGAGGATTTAGAGCCCAGTGATGCCCATGCCTAGGCGTCTTCCCTTCCATATGATTCAAACTCATTTTAGCATATGCTTGTAATATTTTAGTGATGAGTACACCGCCAAGAGTTAATCTCTAAAAGTACAACATCTTTGCTCTGTTGGTGTGAGTTTTCGAGAATACAAAGTGAGAGGAAGAGGAAATCTATCAACAATCTGATACAGTTCACCACCCACAGCCCGATCAAAGGCATCGATCACAAGGTGAAAAGTATCACCTGAATTTGTATGTGCCAGCATGGTCACTTTGGTGAAGGTTGACTTAATGCGTGGGCAAACACGCTGAATTTCGTCAAATAGAAAAATGTCATGTTTTTGAGTTTTTACGCACTCCTCCGAGGGATTTAGCATTTCTGTACTATTCGGAATGAAGCAACGGTAAAAGTTTTCCATTCCGAGAAGAAATCTTAAACTCTTAATGATGCCTGGAAGGTCTTTGATGCTAAGGAACCTGTCTTGACTTGGTAGCATGCCGTGAGAACCAATACGATGGCCGAGAAAAATACATTTATTAGGGTAAATGTTCAGGTTGTGATGAGATAGTCTTTCGAATAATGCAACCAAATGCTACTTGTGCTGTCCTGCGTCGTCACTGGCAACTATAGGATCGTCAATGTAGACTAAGACTCTTTCTAGACTCCGAGCAACCTCGTCCATTAGTCTTGGAACGTCTAGGAGGCTTCCTATTAATTTCTAACCAACCCAAAGATGTTAAGACAGCTGTCTTTTCTAGGTGATCTGTGTTTACAGGAATCTGGAAATAAACAGTCTTATGTCTATAAGTTGTTTGTTAGGAGGACCTTCATTTCGAATGAAAGTTCATGAAGAAGAGATTCGTTTTTCGATTTCACCAGATGAGGACGGATAAAAATCGTTGTACTGCAGCCGTTTAGCTTTTATGTTATATTCATGTTGACGCAGTCCACGACGCAGTCCTCCCTCGTTTCGGGTGAAAAAGTGCTGACCTTTCGTCCATCATTCGATGGACATCAACAGAGCTGGGTTTCATTTTTGTAAGTCTCACATTAATACTAAACCAAGAACACTACCCGGCTTCATCTTACTACTTATATACACTCAGTCGAGTGAATAGATCAAAAATTACAAATCTAGACAGATCGAAATAGAGTGGTTTGGTTAATTTTCTTTCATATTTGTTCTGTAATTTTTTGCTTGATTGTATTAGAATGCATATTTGCGTGTATATTAGCGTCTATATGCAATGCGGTTCCTAAATCAGACTTGTCAAAGATTAAATCTCTTGTTCTGATCCTTAAGAC